>VZRI01028826.1:187531-201325 GCA_013397515.1 Upupa epops
AAACCAGCCACAACCAACCCAACCCCGAGAACATTGTGGAGCTGTCGAGTATCCCGTGTGCTGTCGTGTTGAATCGTACACTACTCCAAGGACTCGTGAGGAACTCTCTGTGAGTGGCATGCCGCGCTCGTGCTGAGTGAGTGTCCTGCTCTGTGCTTGTCCAGTAGTACCAGCTTCGTTTGGAAGTTTGATCACCTGTATTTTTGCTTTGGGGTTGTTTTTTTCCTTCATTTCTTTCTTGTTGGTTTTGAATCTGATTTGACTTTAAAAATGTGAGGGAAAGCAAACACGTAGAGTTAAAAACAATCCAGCGGGACACCTTTTGACTTCAGTTTCACCGGGGCGAGCTTTAAAAGAACTAATTCAGGCTTAACCTTGCTATTTGCAGTTANCGATAGACCTGAGGTTCAGAGTGCTAGCGAATGTTTCTTTTTGCACATAACCACACACAGTTCTAGACTGTTGGTTCACCCATAGTCCTTACTCTTAGAATGAATTCCGAGGGCCCAGGCGGCTGCTTTGTGGTTTTTAACGCATTAAACGTCGCAACGCGAAACCGCCGCCGCTTTATCCTAGCGAGAGGTGCGAGCGGGAAACCGAGCTCGGCTCGAACACCACAACAAAAGAGATTCAAACGAAACCCAACCCTCCTTTCCCTCCNGAAGTTTGATCACCTGTATTTTTGCTTTGGGGTTGTTTTTTTCCTTCATTTCTTTCTTGTTGGTTTTGAATCTGATTTGACTTTAAAAATGTGAGGGAAAGCAAACACGTAGAGTTAAAAACAATCCAGCGGGACACCTTTTGACTTCAGTTTCACCGGGGCGAGCTTTAAAAGAACTAATTCAGGCTTAACCTTGCTATTTGCAGTTACTCTTGTATACTTTTGCACATATTTTTAGTCCAGTTTCATATTTGGAGTTTGCAGAGTTACCTAATAGTCCTATTTTTTTTGTTGTTGTTGTTTGCTCTCTCTTTTTCTTTTTCTTCTCTTTTATTTTCGGGATTTCTTTTTTGTTTTGTTCTTTTTTGCTAATTTTTATAACGTGGTTCTTTATTTAACTGTCTGGTTTTTGGATAGATTTATCGAGTCTGGAGAAAAGGAAAAAAAAAAACCAAGAAGAATTAAGATATTGGCAAACGTCCGTTTTATGGTTTGAATGCCCTCTTATTTATGGTTTTTAGCTCTTTGTTTCTGTAAAGAGAGTTTAAAAGGGAAGATTAACACTAAATATTGACTTGGAAATGAAGTCTTCGTCGTGCGAATCGGAACAAATCCTCGTGACTAATTCTTTTTAGATGAATTTGAACGTAACGTGATTTCAGACTGCATTAAACGGAACAAAAACCAACCCAACCCAACACTAAAGTCGCCTTTCCCTTGATTTCTTCCCCGTTTCCCATGCCCGAACGGGGGACAGACCTGTAACCTTGATGAAGATCAGCAGAGAGAGAGGCTGTTTGTTTCCTCTGGGTTGTTTTTTCTTTCTTCCTTGAGATGTTAAAAATTTTAATGGACAAAAGACCACCGATGAATTTTATTGACTCTTGAATTCTTTTCTTAACGAAAGACGCACCCGGTGTAACCGCTTCCGTCCCCCCAACTGCCGTTGACTTGTGAGCTCACCCAGACCTTTTTAACTCGCACGTCCCGATGCGTCGGGTTTGTTTCTGTGGTGGAAACCTACTCTTCACGAAGACCGGCAGAGCCTGGTGTGGTGGAGAGAGGGATATCCCACACAGTTGGCTCCTCTGGACCGATCGATGCATCTTGGTGGCCTTTTCCCTGCTTAGAAAGAAGGGGGGCAAAACTAACCCCTTGAAAAACCCGAAGGAGGAAGCTGAAAGCAGTTACCAGAGTCATTGGTTCTGGTGTGATGGTGCTGTGTGGGGCTGGCTGAGGTGAAAGGGACTACTGGGGTTGTCCCTCAGTGGGTCGGCGAGGCTGGGAGACTCCGGGGTGCAATCAGAGATGCGAGCGGCACGAGGTCAGTGTAGCGACTGCTGAACGTGTGGTTGTTTCTCTGCAGCCCCTTCCATCCCCTGTTGGGGTTTGCAAGTGCGATTCCGGAGCTTCATCTGCTGCTCGAGTGCTTGTTGTGTTTTTTATAGAGAGAGAGGAGGGAAGAGAGTTGCTGTCCACACCCAGTATGGCTTGAAAACAAAACCCATTCGTGTTGCCTTGCAGAGTAAGGAAAAGACTTTGCTGCTTTGTTGTTGTTGAAGTTATTGAGAAGCGTAGGTCAGGAAGGGTGTGATTCTTGCGGAGAAGGGTGGGGGGTGGGGGTGGAGAGCGCTTTCCAGTTGATCTGTGGCAAGATTTATCCGTGGTTATTTGTTATTTCTCCTTTAATCCTCTCAGAGCAGTGAGGTCACTTGGTGGTGGTGGGGTTTGTTCCCCTTTGTCACCTGAATTTGTGAGAGCTGAGGTGGGGTGTTTGCTCAGCCAGCAAGTGAAGCACTGTAGAGGCCAAATGGGGCGAGGAGGAAGGATTGAAGGAGGAGCAGCCCTCTCTCAGCAGTAGGAAGGTGCCTGTTGGTCTGGTGGGGTGCCCTGGCTTGATGAAACTGCTGACTGGCAAACTGTCCCCTTCCCCAAGCCCCTCGTGTTCCCTTTAGCTAGACCTATTGATGTGTTTTCCTGTGCTGCAGCAGGACTCGGTGATGCACAGCCCATCCGTGGTGCAGCACAGTGTTAGGCCCAGGACTAACTGGGAGCCAGTTAGGCTCTGGCTCCCAGGACTGCTGAGAGCCCCGGTCTGTCCCATGCTGTGGCAGGAGCTGAGTTAAGGAGGTTTGATCCATCCCCTAGGCTGCAGGGCTGGAAGTCTGCATCTCAGACATCACACAGGGAGTGCCGTGGCAGTGGCTACCCCAGCCAGGTGACACCTGAGTTGTGTCCAGAGCGGTGACTCTGCTTTAGTTTATATTTTTTGGTGATAATTTAACTGTTTCCCAGACTAATTCTTTCCCCAGACTAATTCTTCCTCCCTCCTCACCCTCTTGCTTCTCTTTGCACGGAGGATGCATCCTTATCTGCTCCGGCCTACCCCCCTCTTTCCCCCACATCCCTCCCCTCCCCTTTTCTCACTTAGAAAATACTCAAAAAAAAATATAAAAGAACCAAGTGCTTTTGATTTTTAAAGTGTTAGTAGCCCAAAAGAAGCCTTACTGGTCAAATTGACCAAAGAGAAAGAGAAGTGTTAAATATTTTATACAAAAAACCCCAAAAAACCTTAAAAAAAAAAAAAGAAAGGAAAAGACTAAACTGCTGGCTTGGCATAAATTACCCCCCCCCCCAAAAAAAAAAGCAGCTCTGTTATTTATTCAGTCTTATACTCCAGACAAACCGCATCAAGGGGAAGGGGAAGGCTGATCCCAGACCCCGATGGCTTTGGAAGCCCTGTTGTTCTCCACCTTCCCTTCGCCGTCGGGGTTTGGCCACCGCACCGTGCGGCTGCGCACACAGCAGAGGAGAACAAGACAGGGCGCTGTTGTTTTCCCCACGGCAGTGTTTTCCTCACTCCACGCTCCCTTCCCTCTCTGATTTCCAGACCCCCCCCCCCCTTTTCCCAAAACCCTTCAGTGGGAGCCGGCTGCTTCGGATGCAATTTGTGCTGACCTCTCGCCGTTTATTTACTGGAGAGAGTCTCTCCTCTGTACCGCTGTATCACACTGTCTGTATCTTCGTGTCTTCTTTGGTTCTGCGCTTGGTTTGGGTTGGGGTTTTCTCCCCAAAATCCATTCTACTGACTAATGCCACCAGAACAGTGGAAAGACGGAGGGGGTTTGTAGGTGAACTGGTCGGAATTAAAATTGTATTGCTTCTATGCCAGCCGTGTCCAGAGCTTTTTCAAGGTGTCTGTAATCCCGCTCGGAAAACCACGCTTCCTTTTTCCTTCTCCAGACAGTTGAGGGGTTGGATGAGATGGGGGAAGGTTTGTGCTCAAGTCCCAGGCGCTAGGAGAGGTGAAACCGCTGCTCGGGGTTAGTTCTGGGGGTTGGCAGCGTGGTCTCCTCGATGGGTCCGTTGCTTTCCGGGCTCTTGCCATGAGAGAAGGGGGTTCTTGGAGGTGGGCTGATACGGAGTCAGTCGGGAGCTCGCTAACTCAATAAAAGGGAAGACTCTGTTGTGTTGCAGGTGGCTGGATTCCTTCTTTAAACCTCTTCACCCTCGTGGAGGCTCCGTGCTCACGGCGAGACCGAGGTCTGGGGAAGTTGCTCATGGAGTAAAGGTCGGAGAGATGAGCTCCTGGGGAGCCCTCCCTTCCCCCTTAGGCAGCAGTTTGCTCTCACCCATGGATGGAGTGGCCTTGCAGATGGGGCAGCAGCAAACCTGCTTCTAACTGGGACGTGGCTTCGGCTTCTGGCTGCGGGGTGGGTTGTGAAGGGTAATTGATCAGGCTGGTGGAAGAGCTGCCTCTCCCCAACCCCTCAGGTGTCTGCAGTTAACATTTGCTGCCCGTCAAGCTCGTGATTAATCAGACACTGCAAGTGCAGCGGTGCTGGAGATCTGGCTGACGGCAGGGCAGCCATGGGGAGAAGAAGCAGCTGTTCTGGTTTCAGTTCACTGGGCTGGAGCTGGATGGGGGTCTGTACCAACCCACTGCCTAGGAACGCTCCTGTTTCCCTGTGGAGTGAGGGCTTTGCTCTTTTTAGGCCAGTAAGGATGAGAGAGAAAACCTCCTCTGGGGGGGTTTCACCCCAGATCCCTGTTGGGTTGTGTGCCTCTCGTTTTCACTGAGCTCACACGGTGCTCCTCTGCACTAGGGCTCTCTGCTCAGGTCCGTGGTGCTGCTCTGGCCGGTCTCTCTCTGGATGTGATCAGTCTGACCCCTGGACATGGCACCTTTCAGTGCGCTGAGAGCTTCCAGTGGGACTTGGTGATGACCCTCATTGCCTCCAGAAGGAGCTGAGTGCTGCAGGATATCACAGGCGGAGGGGATGCTGGAGCCAGTCGGAGCTGATAAACTTGTCGGAGAGATCCGGCTGCAGCAGAACCACCCTCTGACCTTGGGCGAGCTGCTCCCCCGGGCCTGGGCTTCCTCTTCCTCCGCTGTCGAACGAGGTGAGCTCTGTGGCTTTGGGAGGAGGAAGGGGGCTGCGTGGATAACGCCTTATCTAGAGCTTTGCCCTCATCCGCCTCGGGGCCGCCGCCGTGGTTTTGCTGCTCCTTACGTTGCCGTTGGCTCTCTGGGCCAAGAGCCTCAGCCCTGCTCTTCCGCTCGGGCTCATCAAACCGTGAGAAAGCGCCGGGGGGCAGCTGGTGCCCCGGCAGGACTTGTGTGCCTTCCTGCGCTCTGCGTGGGACACCTCTGGGGTCAGCTCCTCCTGGCCTTGAGGTGAACTTCCTTAGGACGAGGTTGTTGGACGTAGGGAAGGCCGGGGAGCCTGTGTGCTACCCCGTGGCAGCAATCCCCCCTCTGTGTTGTGCTCTCGGGGGGTCTGACCCTCGGATACGGGCGGAGGGTCCGGTTGCCTCAGCCCTCCCAGCTGATGGCTGTTGGGGCAGTTACTGGGAGGGATTTGGTGTCCTCCTGCTGTAACAACCCAGACAGTGCTGGATGGGGGAGACCCTGGGGAGGGAGGTTACCTGTCCGTGGGCTTCTTGTGGGGAGCCCCGAGCTGTGCCAGACCGAGTGGGTTTGCTAAAGATCCATTGGAAGGGGAAACCCATCGCTGGCCCCAGCAGCTGCTTAATGGGTGGGGAGGTACAAACTGGGGACCAGCGGAACTGTTGGCTGTGCTCCCCCAGCAGCTACAGGCAGGGGGAAGAGTGGCTGGAGGGCTGCCTGTCTGGACAGGAGCCAGCAGGGTGGCCAAGAAGGCCAGCAGCTTCCTGGCCTGGATCAGGAATGGAGTAACCAGCAGGAGTAGGGAAGGTGATGGTGCCCCTGTCCTCTGCACTTGGGAGATTGTGCCTTGAGCACTGGGTCCGGTTCTGGGTGCCACAGGATCAGAAGGGCATTGGAGGGCTGGAGTGGGGTCAGAGAATAGCAACGAGGCTGGGAGGAGTGGAGAACAGGGCCTGTGAGGAGCAGCTGAGGGAACTGGGGTTGTTCAGTCTAGAGAAGAGGAGGCTGAGAGGAGACCTCAGTGCTCTCTCTCTACAGCTCCCTCTCAGAAGGTTGGAGCGAGGCTGCTGCTGGTCTCTGCTCCCCAATTCCTAATGCTAGGACGAGGGGCAGTGGCCTCAGGCTGCATCAGGGGAGGGTTAGACTGGATCTGAGGAAGCAGCTCTTTGCTGAGAGAGTGGTTGGGCACTGGACCAGGCTGCCCAGGGAGGTGGTGGAGTCCCCATCCCTGGAGGGGTTTAAAACCTGAGTAGCTAGAGCCCTTGAGGCCATGGTCTGGGGGTTGGGGAGATGCTGGGATGAGGGCTGGACTGGGTGATCCTGGAGGTCTATGAAGTGCATCAAAACTGCTCGACAAGGTTGTTGGAGGCGCAGAATCGTTTCCAAGCACTGCAGTGTCTGCATGGCCCCCAGGCAGCTGCTGAGTGCAGAGCATAGAGACCCCCAAACTCACCCACGTGCGGAGGGATCAAGCAGCTCCATAGAGGCCGAGCCAGGGGGTGATTCATGAGTGGCTGCTCAACAAATGGTTTTCAGAGCAGCCAGGACACGGTACCTGTTGGGCGAACGTGTTCCCCTTCTCCAGTGAAGGAAAATCGATGATGTTTCAAGTAGCTGGAATCACTCCCGTGGAGAAGGGGGAGTTTGTCTTCTCAGCTCCTCCTGCCTGCTGCTGCCTGACCTCAGATCTCACCAGGACATCAGTGCTGCCAGCTCTGCAGTTCTGCTTTGCCGTGTTCAGGGAGTTCCTCCTGAACAGAGCTGGCATCGTGGGTTTAAACACTCCAGCTGGAGACGCTGGGGGTCAGCTCAGAGCTCGATCCTGCTTGAAGCCCTGTGGCTGGCAGCAGAGACCTTCCTGGAGCGAGGACCTTGTGTTTGGAGGTCTCCAGCAGAGCTGCCCGGCAACTTCTTCAGGAAGCTGTTTATCTTCCGAGCTAGGCAGGGGCTGGAGAACTTTGTGCCCAGCTGCTGCAGCGGGTGGAGGTGAGGGCTGTGGCCTTGCACCCCCAGCTGTAGAATCACAGACTGGTTGGGTTTGGAAAGGACATTCATAGCTTCTCCAGTCCAAACCTCAGCCCTGAGCAGGGCTGTCCCTACCCAGGGCAGGTTGCTCAGAGCCCCAAGGTCCAACCTGACCTGGGATGGTTCCAGGGATGGGGCTTCTCCCACCTCTCTGGGCACCCTGGGCACAGCTCAGCACCAACAATCCCTCCCTTCTGTCTGATCTGAGTCTCCCTCTTTGAGTTTAACCATCACCCCTCGTCCTGGCACAGCAGCCCCTGCTGAAAACTCTGTCCCTACCTTTCCTACCAGCCCCTTCCAGCACTGAAAGGTCGCACTTGCATCTCCCCAGAGCCTTCTCCTCAGCCCCCCCACAGGGCTGCTCTCCACCCCTCCATTCCCCATCTGGTGTTATCCCATGCAGCTGAACCTCCTCTCATCAGCTCTTAGACACCCACCGGGGTGGAAACAAGGGACCTGTGCCAATCAACCCAGGAGGTCCCTGTTGTTCTTGAAGCTCTTTTAGACCAGGGAATGAGAGGTGATGGTTCAACCGAGCTGGAGGAGCCGCTTCTGCCTTGGTGTAACAGCACAGACGGCACCGGGGAGGCCGTGGGCTGCCTGGGGTTGTGTTGGGTGACGGCGGTGGGGAGAGGGGGGGGATGCTAATGCTTGCTTAATGTCTCATTAGCAAGTCTAGCACTAAGTGTAGAGATATTCTCCGAGGTGAATTTGGGGACTTAAATATCTTGGCCTGAATAGAGGTCTAAAAATAGAGCCCTCCAGCAGCAGAGATGCTCCTGCTGATCCTCCCTCTGAAGGACGAGAGAGATGGAATCGTGGGAACACAGCTTGTGCTGCACTCCTGGTTCTCTGCAGCCCCTCTCCTGGGGGGGTTCAGGCCTGGTTTCTGTAGCCAAAGGATGGCTTCTAGCAGGGTTTGTGCCCCACAGGTGGCCCAGGCACTGAGAAACGTTGACTTGGAAGCAGAACCTGCTGTCCTTGTGCTCTGCAGCCCTGGTTTCACTGCAGCAGAGGGTGCTGGCTGCTCTCTGCAGGCTGGTGGCAGCTGTGGTTTTGTGGCTTCTTTTGTCGCCGCCTTCTCCAAACGTGGGGGTTGTTTCTGGGTTTGCAAACCCCACCCCGAGTGCCTCAGCTCCTGGGGTTTGGGCTTGCCCACCTTCACCTCCCCAGCTGATGGGGGGACCCTCGGGGGTCCCCTCTGCAGCACAAACCCTGAGGAAGGAGGGTGAGAGGAGAAGGAAGGCTGAACCTCCTGCCCAGGCTGTGCGTGAGGTGGCCTTTCCTCAGCTCTCTGCTCTCTTCCTGCTCAGGGCACCTCCTGGAAAACCTTCACTGTTGCTCTTGGTGGCTGCTCCAGACCAGTGCCTGGACCTTGGGTCTCCAGCTGGGCTGGAATGGTTGGAGCAGGAGGTTCGTGATGCTCTCGGAGGGTGCTCAGTTCCTTGAGTGTGTTTGAGGGGCACCCTGAAGATGTCCTGCAGGGGCTCTGCTGCAGCCATCAGCTCAGACCCAGAGCTGGGTGACTCTTGCAGGTGCTCTTGGTGTCCCCAGATGTTGAGGACACGGTGGTGCCTGGCTGGACGCAGCAGCTGCACGCCTGGCTCTGTCACCTCCATCCTGTCCCCTTGTCACCCCACGGACCCCTATCCAGGGCGTTTAGCCCCCCACATCCCCAGCTCCTTGTGTGGTGATCTCAACACAGCCTGGAGCTGGTTTGCAGCGGGCTGAAACCCTGGTGATGATGCTGATGCTGATGGCTGGTAGAGTTCAAAGAGAAGCTCCACTCCTCTCCAGCTCCAGCTGTTCCCTGTGGATTTGTGTTTAATTTTCCTCCTCCTCTTCTCTTCCAAGCGTTTCACAGACATTTGCCCAGATAGATTTTCTACTCCTAAACCGACTCTGCTGCCGGGGTGGGGGGGAGCTGTTGCTGTCAGCTTGAATCCATCTGCAAGGCTCTTGTTTTCAGACGGAGACAACTCCTGCTGCTGCATTACTGCTGCTGTAAAAGAGCCCTTGGCAGCCTCAGGACAAAGACGACTTCTCCAGCGCTCGCTGATGCCCAGTTTGCAGCTGGGTGGTTGCCCCAGTGCTCCCAGCACGAGGGGCAGCGGCAGGGGGGCTGGGACCACTGCTCTGAGCCACTCGTGCTTGGGACCAGGAGAAACCCTGGTTGTCCTTCATGCAACCTCGTTAGTTAATTGTCGTTAGCCATCTCCAACCTCTTCCTAAGGGTTGGGGGTTGCTGTGAGAGGGTGGGAGCTGGTGCTGCTGGATCTGGTGTCGGTAGGAGAGTCTCTCCTAGAGACTGCCCAGGCTTTATGATTCTTCCAGAGGCCACGGAACTGCTGCTCTGCCGGTGGAACCCTCTGCTGTGAGGCCGGGCTGGGAGAGGTGGGGGTGTTAGCTGGAGTTGAGAAGCTTCATGGAGATGCTAGCGCAGCCTTTCAGTGCTGGAAGGGGCTGATCAGAAAGATGGGGATCAGAGGTGGTCAGAGCCTGGGCCAGGTTGCCCAGAGAGGTGGGAGAAGCCCCATCCCTGGACCCATCGCAGGTCAGGTTGGACCTTGGGGCTCTGAGCAACCTGCCCTGCTTGGGGATGACCCTGCTCGGGGCAGGGGGTGGAACTGGAGGAGCTTTGAATGTCCCTCCCACTCTGATGGGAGGTCTGTGTGGTTCTGCAGGGTTTGATTCTCAAGCTGCTGGTCAGGCTGTGCCCTTGGTTGTCTCCCTCCCACGGGGGCGACAGGACAACTCTCCCCTGCAGTGAGCACAGTCCTGCTGGGCCACCCTCTGCAGAGCATCTCCAGAGCTGGGGAGCAGAGAGCAGCCTCTGCGGAGTCCCCCACGATCCCGGAGGCCTCATTCCCCTCTGGCAGGTCTCTCTCTCCCTTTTCATGGCCTGGAATCCTCCCCCTGGGTCTGGACAGATATTCTAAGAGGCTTTTGTTTGTTAGGAGACAAGGAATTCTTAGGAATTAGGAGGGAAGTGACCACTTCCAGTGTCAGGGAGACTTTACAGTGGCACACGGGGTGCTGCAGGGCTGCCTGGCAGCCCAGCGCTGCTGTTGCAGGGTTGGGAACTTCAGTTTTGAATCAAAGGGAGGATGACTGGGCAGGGAGAGCAGGAGACAGGCAGTTCCTTTGAGCCTCTGCTGCAGCAGGGCTGGGTTTGTCTGGTTTTTAAAGCTCAACCTTTACCGCTAAGTGCCAGGAACACTTTCAGGTCATAAATCTCTCCCTTATTACCAGCGTCACGCCTGCCTTCGCCCTCTCGTGAGCACAGACTCCCTGGAAGCAGCTGCAAACTCTCCGCCAGAGAGGCCTTGAAGAAGGTTTGAGGGGTTTATCAACCACCGAGGAGTCCAAAGTCCCTACAAACCCCCCGGCTGTAGGACTCGTGCTCCTTGCCCTAATGGGAATGAGGAGGAGGCTGAGCGGGCAGGGGCAGGGTTGGGGTTTGCCCTCTCCAGGATTTCAGACACAGGTCTCTGTGCTGCTACTGCAGCTAACGGCTTCCCAAAAGGAGTTTGAGAAGGGAACAGGATTCCTGGGGTCTCCTGTGAGCCAACAGGAAACACTCCGGGATCTGGATTCCAGCGTGAGTCAGGCTGGAGGTGACGGCGGCCGTTGCCAAAACAAAGCGGTGGAGGAGCTTTACTGGAAGAGCAAAAGGAATGAAAACACAGCAGGAAAAAAGAGGAAGAGCTGAAAAAGTCCTCAGTAACCACCTCTGGAAAAGGACTGAGCTGTGAAAGCACCACCTGCCCGCTCGGTTTGGACAGTAACAGCCATGGCCATCACCTCCTCCTCCTCACAAGCTGGATGCGTTCCACCACAGAACCACGGGCTGCTGGAGCTGCTGCGTGACCAGCAGGCTCTGCCGCCCAGCCCGGGCTGTCGGGACCTGCGTTCCCACAGTTTGAAGGTCTCTTGTTTGCAGGGAGGTAGCACGTTAAGTCATCCGCAGTCATGGCTTGGCACCTGCAGTCAGAGAGAGGCAAGTGGCGACACGCCTGGGTCGGAATGCGGAGGTGATGGAGCACTGAGTCATCTCGCAGCGGCAGATGCTGCCTCCTCTCTGGTAGGGATGACAACAGCAGAAGAGCAGCGCTCGGCTGGTTGGAGACTGAGAAACAGCAGCTCTGCAGCTCCTGTCGCTCCTTGGTTTCAACTGCAGAGCTTGGGTCCTGCTCGCTGGTTACGCGAGGGGAGAGAAAACCTGAGGACAGGAGACTCTCTGGAAGGGACCTGCAAAGGGCATCCAGCTCAACCCCCTGCACCCAACTCCCTGCAACAAGTGGGGGGCCATCGTTAACTACAGCAGGCTGCCCAGAGTCCCAGCGGGCTAGGAACATGATTTACTGGCTCCAGGGACCTGCTGGGGTGAGCAGAAGGTTCCTACCGTCCCGTGCAGCCCCTCTGGTACCCCAGCTGAAGGGAGATGCTGCTGTGAAGCAGCACAGGTGACTTCACCACCCACCCCCCATTAATAAAAGGGACCTGGTTTCCCAGGATGGGGATTTTCTACCCGTAGGGGGTCTGTGGGTGATGCCAGCTTGGGGGGGAGGGTTGATCTGCTGGAGGGGAGGAGGGTGCTGCAGAGAGAGCTGGACAGGCTGGGTCCATGGGCAGAGGCCAACGGGATGGGGGTGAACAGGGCCAGGGGCAGGGTCCTGCACTGTGGCCACAGGAACCCCCTGCAGCTCCAGCCTGGGGGAGGAGTGGCTGGGGAGCAGCCTGGCAGAGAGGGACCTGGCAGCACTGGGTGACAACCGGCTGAACAGGAGCCAGCAGGGTGCCCGGGTGGCACCAAAAGCCAATGACATCCTGGCTTGGATCAGCACTACTGTGGCCAGCAGGACTAGAGATGTCATTCTGCCTCTGTCCTGGGCACTGGGGAGGCCTCCCCTCCAGTCCTGGGGGCAGTGCTGGGCCCCTCACTGCAAGAGGGACTGGAGCAGGTCCAGAGGAGGAATGAGGCTGGGGAAGGGACTGGAGGGAGAGGCTGATGGAGCTGGGGGGGGTTGAGACTGGAGGAGAGGAGACTCAGGGGGGACCTTCTCCCTCTCTTCAGCTCCCTGAAGGGAAGGTGCAGTCGGGTGGGGGTCAGGCTCTTCTCCCAGTGCCAGGGCGAGAGGGCAGGGCCTGAAGCTGCCAGGGGAGGGTGAGGTTGGCTGTCAGGAAGCCCTTCCTCAGGGAAAGGGTGCTCAGAGCCTGGACTGGACTGCCCAGGGCACTGGGGGAGTCCCCGTGTCTGGAGGTGTTGGACAGCCTGGCTGTGGCCCTGAGTGCTCTGGGGTGGCCGCTGGGGTGCTGTTAGGTGCTGGGCTGGGCTGGAGGAGCCTCAGTCACTCTGGAATTCTGTTTTCAGCACAGGAAAGCTGCGACACTGACCAACTTCTTGTGTACAAAGGGTTCACAGAAGGCTGTTAGAACAGCACCGTGCTGAGGGCTGGTGCTGAACTGATCGTACAAACGTGACAGATGAGTTGTTTACACAACACTGCAGCCCGTGCTGGCTGGGAGGGGGACACAGGGCTCGCTCCAAAGCCTCAGCAGCTTGTGCTTCTCTTGGAAGGAGGGCAACTGTCTCAGTTCAGGCAGAAACTCAGCTCCCTCTGCCACAGAAAGCCTCAAGGTGATGAATTTCTCCCTGAGCCTCTGGGCACCTCTGCTCAGTACTTGGGAATCCCTTCGGTCACGGAAGAGCTCTGCATGCTGCTCGAGCTCACGTCGTAGCCCAGCTTCTTCAAGTCTTTGGTCACGACGTTGAAGCAGATGGTCACAAAGCCTTGGGACCGCACTCTGGTCACTAGAAGGAAGGATAAGCGAGTGAACCAGGTTAAGAGAGGGTCTGGAGTAGTTGCTGACCTCCTCACACACCCAGGTAGGACAAACAACTATTGTCTTGTGCCGGAGGAAGGTGGACGGCCAAGCTGTAGGCACCCACGGACTCACCTTCTCTTCCTTCTCCCTGCGCTACCACTCTGGGGTCAGTAAATTCTGGGCGTCTCCCGGTGAACCAGCTAGGAGGAGAGAGAAGAGAGTTGGATAGATTCACTAGAGCTGGGGTTGGACACAGATCTGTGGGTTTAAACACGAAGGGAGGGGGGGGGATGAGATTTTCAGGCTTGGTTTGCAGCAGAGAGCTTTGGAGACTGATGTGAGGTCGTGGCTGATCTGCTTTGACCCGAGTTTGGTCCCTCTTAAGGGGAAAAAATGAACCCAGTTTCATACAGCTGATGCTAAAACTCAGCTGTTTCAGGGCCAGACAGTGTCTTGCTGTTCTAGTTCCACTCTTCACACCTACAGACCAGTCAGCAGCACCTTGAAGAGCAAGAAAGACTTTGAGAGAGCCCAGAAGTCCTCACTTCTTTACCTTGTGAACTTCTGCAGCCTTGACGTGGACTCGGGGACAAACATGGCGATGGTTCTCGTGTGCCTAAAGCAAACGGGAGACACATGGAGCTGAAGGAAACAGTGCAGGACGGCAAACCCATCAGCCTGGTGACTACTCGGGAGGGTTTGTTTGCACAGAGTGTTTCTTCCTCCATTCCACAGCATCACAGAGTGATGGAGGCTGGCAGAGCCCTCTGAGCTACTCCAGCCCAGCCCAGCACCTAATAGCACCCCAGCCTCCTTGCTCCTCTGCACCCACTCCACGCCCTCCAGCTCTTTCTTGAAGTGAGGGGCC
>VZRI01028826.1:212963-231149 GCA_013397515.1 Upupa epops
GCCGGGGAGGAGTCTCGGGGGGGACCCACAGGCGTGGGGGAGGGAGGAGGGAAGGAAGGGAGGGAAGTGGGGGAGGGAGGGAGGAGGAAGGGAGGAAGGAAGGGAGGAAGGAAAGAAGGAGGGAAGGATGCCTGGCTCATCCCACACTCAGCACGGGCTCTTCCTCCCCGTCTGACCAGCCCACCACCCCATGGATCTGGCTGGGAGAGGGGAGGGAGACCTCCCCGAGCAGCAGTACCTCTTTGGGTTTTGCAGGGATACGCTTCCATCTCCACCTCCCGGAGGGGGAAGGGGGCCTTCGCTGGCATCACCGGGCGGAACATGTAGCTGTCGTTGGGCAGGGAGTGCATGCGGGAGACGGAGATCTTGCGGACCGTCAGCAGGTTTTGAGAGTCCTGTGGCCTCAGAGAGGCAGCGCTGGCCTGCAAAGCAAGGGGATGGAGATGGAGTCAGCCGGCATCCTAAAGACCTTGCAGGCATCGCATGGTTTTGCTTGGCAGAGAACCTGAGGATCCATCAGGTCCAAGCGGTAACCGAGCGCTGCCAAGTCCCCTCCAAATCCCAGCCCTCAGAGGGTGGGGAATTTACAGGCAGCTGCTTCTCGGCTGCTCTTTGGTTTCAAACCCTGTGTGAGGGTTCTTCTTGGCGCCCTACAGAGGGTCTGCACCCTGGCGACTGCAACGGGATAGCCAGGCCAGTTGGGTAAAGAGCTGGAGCTGCAGCAGGAGGGCGAACGAGACAGGGTGACCCCACACAGCCAACTCCTGGCTGCTACAGGGAGGAAAATAGGGTTCAGGAAAAAGGGGCCCCGTCCTCCAAATGCAGCAGAAGGGCTGCATTTCATGGGCTGTTCTGCTCGGGGATGCTTTCAGCCCAGGCTGGGTGGTGATACTGGGGTACTGGAGCGGGTGCAGAGGGGCAACGAGGCTGGGGAAGGGACTGGAGGGAGAGGCTGATGGGGAGAGGCTGAGGGAGCTGGGGGGGTTGAGACTGGAGGAGAGGAGACTCAGGGGGACCTTCTCCCTCTCTCCAGCTCCCTGAGGGGTGGTTGCAGTCAGCTGGGGGTCAGGCTCTTCTCCCAGGCACCCAGTGCCAGGATGAGAGGGCAGGGCCTGGAGCTGCCAGGGGAGGGTGAGGTTGGCTGTTAGGAAGCCCTTCCTCAGGGAAAGGGTGCTCAGAGACTGGACTGGACTGCCCAGGGCAGTGGGGGAGTCCCCGTGTCTGGAGGTGTTGAAGGACAGCCTGGCTGTGGCCCTGAGTGCCCTGGGGTGGCTGCTGGGGTGCTGTTAGCTGCTGGGCTGGGCTGGAGTTGCTCAGAGGGCTCTGCCAGCCTCAGTAACACTGTGATTCTGTGATGCCCTTCTTCTCAAAGCTACTCTGGCACAGCCGGGCACTCTGGCAGTCCTTGGCCTCACTGACCATGGATGGCATCAAATGCTTGTGGAGAAAATAGAGCTCATCCTTTGGGCAGCCAGAGCTCTCTGTGTTTACCCTCCTCTGTGCAGCTAGCAGGGAGTATGGAATGGGGCTGCCAGCCCAAGAGGTAGGTGAGGGCATCACCACCACAACCCAGTCCCACCATGGTGCCTCTGCAGGAGACAAACTCCTCACCCACATCTGAGCAGCCTCAGCCCCAGCACTCTGCTCTGCCTGATCCCCTCCGGGGAGCATCCCCTCTCCCTATGGGTTTTGTAGAGCTAGGAGGAATCAAAGACTCATTGAATCATTCAGGTTGGAAGAGCCCTCCAAGCTCATCCAGTCCAGCCATCACCCCAGTCCCACCCTGCCCACTAAACCCTCTCCCCCATGGCCACAGCTACCCGTTGCTTCAACCCCTCCAGGGACGGCGACTCCTCTCTTCCCTGGGCAGCCTGTTGCAACCCCTGAGCTCAGGGACTGTTTCCTCTTGCCCTGTCACTCTGCCTTGCTCAGGAAGCTTGGGAAGCTGAGGAAAACCAAGTCAGGTTGCAGTCCTATCCTCTGGGGGAAGGATGAGCCCTCTCTCCCCTCCACCAGACAAACAACCCAGGTGGTTACGGAGCATTTGCCTGCGGAGAAGTCTATTAGGAACTGCATTCAAAGAGCTGATTCCCCCTCGCTCCGCAAGGAAATTCCCTTCCAGCTGCCTTGAGAGAGGCTGATGGATTTTTACAGAAGTCTGAGTCAATGCAATTTAATCTCCAGTCCCCCCCTGACTGTTCGGAGGAGTCGATTGAGCTCACGGTGACAGAGCAATTCCGCTGCTGACACGGGATGAGGCAACCAGCTCCTGCCACTCGTCTCGCCCTCCAAAACGGGGTCAGGCTGTGCCAGGGGAGGGTCAGGCTGGATCTCGGGACAAACTGCTTCTCAGAAGGAGTGGGGAAGCCCTGGAGGAGGCTGCCCAGGGAGGGGGTGGAGGCAGCACCCCTGGAGGAGGGGAGGCAGGGGGTTTGAGGAGCTGGGTTTGGGATGCAGTTGGACTGGATGATCTTGAAGGGCTTTTCCACCCTGGATGATTCTGTGATTCTACAGTCTCTCTGTTTTTCTAGAGGACTAAAAAACACCTGCACAGGGTATCTGTGTGTGTGTGGAGGCAACTCCTGCCTTCCCTTGCTGGATGAACCCAGCACTGCCAGGGCTCTCGGAGCTGGTGCTGCTGCCCACGCTGAAATGACAAGGACTGATGAGCTGGCAGGGGCAGCAGGACAGGGACCTCTTGTTCTTCTCAACTTCATTCAACCTTTGAATGAACTGGGTGGAAACAGCAAGAGCTGGGCTCTCAGCCCTCCCCCGGGATGGTGGTTGGGCCAGTGTTTCCCAACCATCTCCGTTTCTCCCACTGGAGAACACGTTTCAAGCAGCCTTTGACCCCCTGGAGCCCTCCTGAGATGACTGGAGATGTGGAGGTGGCGATGACATCCGGGCTGTAGGGGGGAGCTGGTGAAGATGCCGTCCTCCCCCGCTGCCTCGCTGTCTCTGTCTCTTGGGCTCTGAGTGCCACACGAGCAGACAGCAGTTACCAGTGAGAACCATCCCCTCCCTACCCAGAGCAGGAGGAGGACAGATGTGAACTCTTACCAGGCCTTGGTGCTTCACTTGCACCACTGACTTCATGGTCTCCTGACCTCTATAGGGTGCCCTGCTCTCCGGGGCCACTGCACCTCCTCTGCTCCCACCGCTGCCTGAGGTGGTTGCTCCTCTGGACATCTCCAACTCGATCTCAGCGTCCATCTCAGCATCCTCCTTGGCCTCCTTGTTACTCTCCTCCAAGTGCTTCATCAGCACCGCCACCACCACGTTGACCAGGACGAACTGGGCGATGAGGACGAAGGTGACGAAGTAGACAGGAGAGATCACGGGCAGGTAACTGAGGCAGTGCTTGTCCTCCCGAGTGCACTCCCGCAGGGTGTCCTGCAACAGCGAGGGAGAAGAGAGGGTTAATGAGGGCTCTGACTCAGCCTCCAGACACACAGACATCAGTCTGCTGAGGAGAGAAGCCTGGACTCAACAGCTTGGAGCTACAACTATGGTGGAGAGAGGAAGATGAAGACCCCATGAATTCCATCATCTGCAAAGGAGAGGGTCACGTTGTGTCCCTAAAGCACTGGGTGCAGACTACCTGCTTGGTCCTCTCAGCTGTCAGAAGGGTCAGGAAATTCCTGAAGTTTGAAAGAGACCCATGAGATGGGAGATTCAGGCTGGGTGAGGCTGAGGACCCAGGATCACTGGAAATGAGAGGGTTCCTGTTGCTGTCTTAGGTGGAGAAGTAGAGCAGCTCCCTGCTGAGAGGCTGAGGGAGCTGGGGCTCTGGAGCTGGGAGAAGAGGAGGCTGAGGGGGGACCTCATTGCTGTCTCTAACTCTGTGAGGGGTGGGTGTCAGGAGGATGGAGCCAGGCTCTGCTCAAGGGCATCTGGGGACAGGACAAGGGGCACTGGGTGCCAGCTGGAACAGAGGAGGTTCCCTCTCAATCTCAGCAGGACCTTCTTCCCAGGGAGGGTCCCGGAGCACTGGAAGGGGCTGCCCAGGGGGGCTGTGGAGTCTCCTTCTCTGCAGAGGTTCCAGCCCCGCCTGGCTGTGTTCCTGTGCCACTGGGTGATCCTGCTGTGGCAGGGGGACTGGACTGGGTGATCTTTCCAAGTCCCTTCCAATCCCTAAGGATTCTGTGATTCCATGGAGACCGCCTTTGCTTTCACACAAGAGCTGCTGACATTGGTTTGAAATCTGCATCAGGAGCTCTACAGAGAGCACAGAGCCCCCAGGCAGCGCTCACACCCACCTTCATGATCCCGTTCCAGTTGTCCCCCGTCGACACCCTGAAGAGGGTGAGGAAGGCCATGCCGAAGTTGGTGAAGGTTGCGTGCCGGCTCAGACCTTCGCATGGATTTTCTTCGCTGCAGTCTGCAGGAGAGAGGAGCAGAAGCAGGTCAGTGAAGCTGGGAGGGGTGGCGAGTGCTGACCTCGTGGTGGCCTGCAATGGGTGGCCAAGCGTTGCTCAGCGGAGGCAGAGGGACACCACCACACTGGGACTCAGGAGGTCTGGGACTGTTGTTAGGGAAGTTGGGCTTCAGACCCCTGGAGGGTCCAACAGCTCCAGGACAGAGGTTGGGGAGCTCTGTCTTTGGATGTTTGTGAGGTCTGGCTGGCCAAAGCCACGTCGGCTCCTGAAGGGAGCTCTGGGCAACCATGATGCTGCCATGGGGAGAGGGCCCTTCTGATGCTCTTGAAGCCTGAGATGGGTTGCAAGGCTGAGAGGGTCAACACAGGGCCATGAAGATGGTCAGAGGGCTGCAGCACCTCTGCTCTGAGGCCAGGCTGAGAGAGCTGGGGGTTGTTCAGCTTAGAGGAGAGAGCTCCAGAGGCACCTAATAGTGACCTTCCAGTACACGACAGGGCTACAGGAGAGCTGGAGAAGGGCTTTTTACAAGGGCTGTAGCGAGAGGATAAGGGGCAACAGCCTGGATCTGAAAGAGGGGAGATTTAGGCTGGAGATTGGGAAGCACTGCTTCGCCATGAGGGTGCTGAAAGGTTGGAACAGGCTGCCCAAGGCAGTGGTGGCTGCCCCATCCCTGGCAGTACCCAAGGCCAGGTTGGATGGAGCTCTGGGCAACCTGGTCTGGTGGGANTCTGGGAAACCTGGTCTGGTGGGAGAGAGGTGTCCTGTCCACAGCAGGGGGGTTGGAACTAGGTGATCCTCAGGGTCCCTTCCAGCCTAAAGCACTCTGTGATTCTACACCCATGGACTGACCCCATGGACTCAAGGCAGTGACTGCTGTGGTCTGGACAAAGTAGGGTTAGGATTATAGAATCCTAGAATCCTTAGGGATGGGAAGGGACCTGGAAAGATCATCCAGTCCAGTCCCCCTGCCACAGCAGGATCCCCCAGACCCAGTGGCACAGGAACACAGCCAGGCGGGGCTGGAACGTCTGCAGAGAAGGAGACTCCACAGCCCCCCTGGGCAGCCCCTTCCAGTGCTCCGGGACCCTCCCTGGGAAGAAGGTCCTGCTGAGATTGAGAGGGAACCTCCTCTGCTCCAGCTGGCACCCAGTGCCCCTTGTCCTGTCCCCAGATGCCCTTGAGCAGAGCCTGGCTCCATCCTCCTGACACCCACCCCTCACAGATTGAGAGACAGGAATGAGGTCCCCCCTCAGCCTCCTCTTCTCCCAGCTCCAGAGCCCCAGCTCCCTCAGCCTCTCCTCAGCAGGGAAGTGTTTTCTCTCAGAATCCACCTGATTTTCAGTTTCGGGGTGAACACCTCACGATGAGCACCATGCCATCCTCAAGCCAGAGGAATAAACGCTGCTGCATAGTCAGGAACCAACGGATTCTTCCTGATTTATGCAGAAAAAGGGAAGGGGATGCTGAGAGAAACAACAGACAGCCCAGACTTGGGCGGCTGGAAGGTCCCTATCAGCCAAGAGCAGAAAACTAATGGAGTGTGGTGGAAGCTCTGTGGAGGGAAGTGTTTATGGTGGCACCTCTCCAGCACGGATCTGACTACCATCCAGCTTTGCAGACCCGTGGGCTGTCTGAAGCAGCAAACCTCCATCCCCGTGAGCACGGCCACGGCGGACCATTCTATTTCAACAGTAAGAAGTTCTTCCCCAGCCAAGGGTGGCGTCGGGGCAAATCTCTCATGGTGAGTGTGTGTGTCTCTGTGTGTGTGTGTACGTTAGACAGGTCCTGGATTACATCCTCATGCATCATCCGTGCCCTTGAGATCAAGAGGAAGCTTTGATCTTTAGCCCTTGAGCTGTGAAGCTAAGGGAGGCTCAAGAATGAGAGAGAGGAGAAAGGAAACAGCTAGATAGCGGATAAACATCAACCGGATGAAAGAGCTGGTGGCAGGAGCATTACTCACCCAGCTTGCCAAACAATTCCACTCCCAGGGCAGCATAGATAAAAAACAGGAGCATAAAAAGTAGGCCAAGGTTCCCTACCTACACAAGGAGAAAGCAGAACAAGGGTCAGGCAAGTCGAGGTCATCAATTCAATTGCTCCATCACATTGTTAAACACAAGCAAATGAGGGGACCGGTGGCCAGAGATCAATCATCGCCTCCCCTGGGCTTCCAGCACCCTGGTTCCCTCTCGTGGTTCTTGAGGAGGAGCCTCTGGTGTGGGGGATCTCCCTCTCTACTGCCCAACCTCAACCTGGTGGCTCTGGTTTGAGTTGGAAGGGCTTTTCCCTTCTGTTCGCCTGGCTCAAAGCTGTGAGCACGAAGGGTGAGGGTTTCAAGAGAGTAGCGTGAGCGAGATGTCTGCAGCCACAAGAGGAATCACCTGGTCAACCACCTCCTGCACTTTGCCTGCCTCTGCCTTCACCTTTCCTGCCTCCTTCCAACACCTTACGTCTGCCAGCTGTGGTGGAGACCAGTGAGCGACATCTCCAGCCACACAGGGTGTCGCCAGCATCACCTCCTCTCTGGATAAAACATGACCTGCGTGGGGATTCAGGTGGTCAGGCTGGGGGATTCACGTTCTCCAAGGTATCTGCTGGAGAACTTTCCAGCTTGACAGAGCTTTCTTCTCAAGGTGGCTCAGCCACAGCATCGCTGTTAGAAGGGTTGTTGGCGTGATACAGCCCCAGGCACCGCTCCAGGCTGGGGATGAGGGGTCCAAAGCTGTCCAGCAGGACAGGACCTGGGGGTGCTGGCAGACAGCCGGCTTCACAGGAGCCAGCAAGGTGCCCAGGTGGCCAAGAAGGCCAACAGCATCCTGGCCTGGAGCAGGAAGAGTGTGGGCAGCAGGAGAAGGGGGGTTCTCCTGCCCTTGGGAGACCTCCTCTTGAGTCCTAGGTTCAGTTCTGAGCCCTTCATGATGGGAAAGACAGGGAGATGCTGGAACGGGTCCAGAGCAGAGCTACCCAGCTCAGGAGGGGTTGAGAGAACCAGCTGTGTGAGGAGAGGCTGAGGGAGCTGGGCAGGGTGAGTTTGGAGAAGAGGAGGCTGAGGGGGACCTCCCTGCCCTCTCCAACTCCCTGCAGGGAGGCTGTGGAGGGGTGGCTGTTGGCCTCTTCTCCTTGGTGCCTGCTGACAGCAGCAGGGGCACTGCTCTGCAGTTGAGGCAGGGGAGGGTCAGACTGGCTCTGAGGCAGAGATTCTCTGCAGCCAGAGTGGTTGGGCACTGGCAGGGCCTTCCCAGGGAGGTGGTGGAGTCCCCCTGCCTGGAGGTGTTGAAGAACCCTGTAGCCATGGTGCTTCAGCCCTGCTCGAGTGGCAGCAGGGAGGGGGTCAGGCTGTGTCTGTCAGTCTCTCAGGGACTGAGGGGTTTGGTTGGGGTGGGGATGGTTGGACTGGGGGATCTGGGAGCTCCTTCTCACCCAGGACTGTTCTGTGTTTCTGTGATATCTTAAGGTAAAGACTGCAATCAGGGGATCAGAGAATCATTCAGGTTGGAAAAGACCCTTTAGGTCCTCACATCCAACCATTAACCCTTCTCAGCCAGGGCCACCACTAGACCAGCTCTCTGAGCACCACCTCTAAAGGCTCTCTAAACCCCTCCAGGGCTGGAGACTCAACCACTCCCTGGGCAGCCCTGAATGACGAAGGGATTGGTGAGGGTTGGGTTATTTTCATGATAAAGAAATGGGAACAGTCCAACCACCCTGTCATCGCTTGGGAAGCCCAAGCTGGCTACTACACCTAGAGCTTTGCAATTCCACTACCATTAGCACTATCCTCCAGGGAATACAAGAGGGAATGCAGTGATGAGGATGGCTGGGCTGGGTTATCCCATCAGCTGGCACTGCTTCCTGCCCTGGTGCTATCAGGAATCACTGCTCCTCGAGGGTGGTGAAAGGTTGGAGCAGGTTGCCCAAGGAGGTGGTGGCTGCCCCATCCCTGGCAGTACCCAAGGCCAGGTTGGATGGAGCTCTGGGCAACCTGGTCTGGTGGGAGAGAGGTGTCCTGTCTGCAGCAGGGATGTTAGAACTGGATGATTCTCAAGGTCCCTTCCAGCCTAAAGCACTCTGTGAGATGTCTTTGCTAACTGCTGTTTGCTGCTGGCTCAGGCTGCATCTGCTCTTGGCTGAGAGCAGACTCACAGGCAGTTCCAGAGCTCAGCTGGTGCAAAGAATCTCTTGGGAAGTGACTGAAGAGCTGGCTCTGGTTTGGAAATGTAGCTGTGGGAGAGATGTGGGAGACAGCAGCAAGTAAAGCAGCCTGGGATGGGAGATGGGACTGCCTTGACTATTAGAGTCCAGCCCACTCTGTATCTGGACATCACAGAATCCCAGACTCTTAGGGATGGGAAGGATCTCGAAAGATCACCCAGTCCAACCCCCTGCCACAGCAGCAGCCCCTAGATGCAGTGGCACAGGAACAGCCCAGGAGGGTTTGAAATAATCGATGAACCACCCTGGGCAGCCCCTTCCAAGGCTCTGGCAGCCTCACTGGGAAGAAGCTGCTTCTCCTCCTGATGTGGAAGCTCCTCTGCTCCAGCTGGCACCCGGTGCCCCTTGTCCTGGCATTGGGTGCCCCTGAGCAGAGCCTGGCTCCTTCCTCCTGACCCCCACCCTTTCCATCTTGATCAACAGCCATGGGGTCCCCCCTCAGGCTCCTTCTTCCCCAGCTCCCTCAGCCTCTCCTCAGCAGGGAGCTGCTCCCCTCCCTCCATCACCCCTGGGGCTCTGTGCTGGGCTCTCTCCAGCAGTTCTATCTGCAGCTGCTGCTCTTGAGGTCAGAACAACCTGCTGTCAGCACCTGCTGCAGGTGTAGTACCTAGGTGGAGATGTGCAGCCCCTTGGTGGCTCCTGAGGCTGGAGAGGGCAGCCTGATGCAGACAGCGTGGCTGAGTGATTTTTCACCCCTTGTTTGCTGCAGTGCTTCAGTAAAACCACTGGGTCTGGTCAGGGAGCTTCTGGCTGTGCTGGACCAGCACTAGTCAGGGCCAAATCGAACGCTGTTAGTGCTAGCCCGTGGCTATCTGGTACATGTCCCTCAGGATAGACCTCTTCAGCCCATGGCCTTCACCAGGAGCTCAGCTGGGTCAGAGGAGGACCCAGTGCGTGGTGTCAGGGATGGGCTGAGGTGGAGGCAGCGAGGTTGGCCAGTGGCTGCCACGTAGCAGAGCAGACAGACTGGATGTGACTGTGACCCTGCGTGAGTCATCCCTCCCCTGTAACTCAACGTACCCATCCGTAATACCCTTGTGGGTAGGTAATTAATGTCTCTAAAGCACTTGGAGATCTTCTGAGAGCAGGCATGAACAAGATTGTGCATGAATCATGCTGCTGGGAGGAATGGGAGCACATCCAGGCGCTTTCCTCCAGCAGCCAGAGGCTGGGATGCCTGTACTGGACTCTCCATCAGGGACAGAGATCCAGCTCTGGTCAGCAAGCTCAGCTTTGGCAGCCGGTCACCCAAGCAGGCTCTGAGAAGTGGTTCTGCTCTAGCAGCTCTGAACAGGTCAGTCCATGCTCTGTTCATCCATCAACCTCCCCCTGAGTGGTGCCTTTGGCTGGGCAGAGAACACTGCAGATAACCCCTTCCTCTGGCAGTCAGGGACAATCCATCATTTGCTGTGGCTCCAGTGTTGAAGGGAGGCTGTGGCCTGCAGGGAGCGAAGCACGGATGAAGAATGTCTTGGAGATAGTCTTGATGGCCCAAAGCACTTCAGAGAAGCCAACAAGAGAGGTGGAGATGCTGGTGAGTAGCTGTTATTGTTCACTGACCGTTGTTCTCCAGCATCGTGGTGATCATCTGCTGCTGGCAAGAACGACTGTGGATGCTGTGGAGAGCGAGGCAGAGTCCTCCATCCTACTTGTAGGAGCAGAATGGCACCGTATGAGGAGCTGCCAGAGCTCATCCCAGCTGGATCTGTCTTCTGCCATTGCAAAAGCCAGGGAATGACCCCACTCAGCAGCAAGCAAAGTGACTCTCCTCACCACACACCCAGTAAAAGCCATCTCCTGCTGTCCTGCATGGCCTAGGGAGCTGGTTTCTGCTTTACTCCCTCAGGCATCGCTAGTATCAGTCCTTTGCCTCCTCCTATGGGAGACTGCAGTATCCAGAGAGCACAGGAGCTGAATGCTGCCCCATCAAGGTTCAACCTCTGGCCTGTGTCCCTCCGTGGAGCACCCCTACCTGCAGACGGATGGAGCAGCCTCACCAAGTCCCATCGATGGACAACAGCTCCTCTGCTGCTCCATCAGCTCTGTGACCCCTCCAGGTCCTGCTGGCCTCTACTGTCCCTGCCCGGAGAGAGGGTGTTGATGGGTCTTCTGGTGCCTCACTGCTGGTGAGAAGACACTGCAGCTCCTCTCGTGCCTCCTCCTGCTCTGACATCGATTATTCCTGCATCGCTGGCCAACACCCTGGGCCTTCAGTTGTCCACACAGGCAACACACACAGCTCCCCGGGGTGCCTGTCAGGAGCAATTCCTCATACAACTGAGCCCCTGCCAATCCTTCTCAAGGACAGGAGTCCTCCCCATCTTCCTTCCAGTGCTCTCCAGCCAAAGCAGCAACCCTGGCGGCAGGGAAGCTCAGGCTCATTTGCAGGCACATTCAGCTGCTTGGCAAAACAGAGACCATCTGCCTGAGCTCCAGGATCAGACAACCTTGGAGGCTGAAGTCACCTCCCAGGCCGGTAGCTGGACTGAAGGAGCTCCCTTTCAGGCAGCCACTCAGCTCCATGGTGCTCGCAGCCAGTGATGCTCACTGCACCTGTACCTGATGGTTCTGCTTCAGTGCTGAGGGCTCGCAGGCACCTCTGCTCTTCTTTCCAGCCAGCACACAGTGCTCTCTTCCCAGACCTGTGTGAACTACACACTCTGTCCTTCAAGGCACTGAGGCTTCATCTCAAGTAGCTGGGTCAGGTTTGGGCACCTCCATACAAGAAGGGTGCTGAGATGCTGGAGGGGGTCAAGAGAAGGGCTACTGAAGGGTACTGAGGGAACTGAGGGTGTTTAGTCTGGAGAGAAGGATGCTGAGGGGAGAACTTACTGCAAATGGGTCTTTCCAAGAAAATGAAATTCTCCCTTGTTTTCCCATTTGTTTGGAATAGATCAGGGGCTTCTCTGTACTCAGCAGCTTGCTAACTGCATCCACTGGTTCTACTGGTTCTGGCATGGACACTCCTGTTCTGGAAGTGATGTCTACCTGGTATAGAAGGGTCATCACTCTGCCTGGGAGATGTGATGACTCTGCAGACAGAAATCAATCCATCCATCCATCCATCCATCCATCCATCCATCCATCCATCCATCCATNTGCATCCATGCATCCATCCTTCCATCCATGCATCCATCCTTCCATCCATGCATCCATCCATCCATCCATCCATCCATCCATCCATCCATCCATCCATCCATCCATCCATCCTTCCATCCATCCATCCATCCACCCACTGTGTCTCTGGCAGCTTAAAGCTCCTTCCAGCCACGGAGCTGCGGGATGGTTTGGAGGGGCTGACAGCTGAAGGCTGCTCTGGCCACGCTCCTGCATCTTGAAGCTGCTGCTTCTCAACTGCCAGCTCAGAGGAGAAGTTAGTCTCGTTCCCGACAGCCTAGCACCTCCCGTTGGTGCTGCTCCTGGGTGAAGGACAGTAGTACATACTGCTAGTAAACAATTCCAGTGGGAAGAGAAACTCTCTAGGGAGGATGCAGCATCCTGGGGATAAATGGAATTGGAATGTGGAAGGATCAGGACTCCAGAGCATCAAACCTCCAAGCTAGCAGAACACAGCTTAACGAAGACTTCAAATAATACTTCAGTTAGCCTGAAATTAGACTTTCAAACCAAAGGAACCCGAAGCTCCCTGGAATCCTTCTTTACATCTTTTTGAGGGGGTTGCAAGCTCTTCCCTTCTTTCTTCAGATCAGCAGAGCCATCGAAAATTGGTCCCAGGACCTGAACTCTTGAAGGCTCCTCTCAAACATCCCTCAGCCTGGCAGCACGGTTGTTCCTCTCGCAGCTTACAGGAAGGTGGTGATTTGAGACCCTCATTCAATACTCAGGAACATCTCCCCCAGCTGCCTGTTGGGCTCTGCAGCTCCTCTGTCAATAGATGTCAATAACCACTGCTCCTGCCTCGCATGAGGAGCTGCTGAGCTGGAAGCTGTCAGCTTTCACCAACAGCTTGCTCTCTCTGTCCTTGTGTTTCCTCAGCTTGGCAGTGAAATCGGAGCTCTCTAAGAGCTCTGCCTACAGCAACTGGCTCTCCGTTAACTCTTCGTTCCAGTTCTCCCCCCTGACACACGCTCCTCGAGCGGGACGTGCCACGCAAAACTGCTGCTAAGGCAGAAGAAGTCGATCTCCTCCCCACGTGGCTCCTATCGGGCAGGGGCACAGAGCTGTCCCCAGGCACCGAGGGGCACACAGCGGGCACGGGTGAAGTGGGGGGGCTTACCTGGGGAAGTGCTTGTACCACCGTGTCCAGCAGAGCTCGCATCCCCGTGGCCATTTTAAGCAGCTTCAACACTACGAGGAGAATGAAATCCTGCTCAGCAGGGCTGGGAAGGGTTTCAAGCAAAACCCCGTGGGGAAATCCAGTCCCAGATGGGGTGGGGAGGGTTTACATCTCTTCCATCAGTTCAGATGGATGGCAAGCGCTGCTTTCTGGCAGAACCCACCCAGTATCTGACTGCCCCCACTCTTTCCTGCACCCATTCATGTGGAGAACATCTGCACAACAACCCCAAAGCTGAAAGAACTCCAGCGTGCCCTAGCAGGGCCATGGGAGTGATGAGGAGATGCTTTGCCGGTGAAGAGCATCACCTCGAGCTTTTACCCTCCTTTCTACACCACTCCCTGCTCTCGTCTGGTATCAGTACAAGGGATGTGTGACCCCAGGTTGGAATCAGAGAGCAGAGGCCACTGGGACCCCCACTCAGCTGCATCTCTTCTCCTAACTGTCCTCAAATCTGGATGAAACAGCAGAAGAACAAGCAGACCAAAGCATTTCCTGATGAGTGTAGAGGGGTGGCTGGAGAGCTAGGGAGCAGCTCCTACCTCTGGCTATTCTGAGCACCCGCATGATGCGGATGATGGTGGGATTGATGGGCAGCGCCGCGTTCATCTCGATTTCCTCCAGCGTGATTCCCACGATTGACAGGAGAACGATGGCCAAATCCAGCTGGTTCCACCTAACAGAGGAAGGAGAGCAAAAAACCACTCAGTGCACCTGAATGGGGGCTCAGGAGTGTCATAGGACCCTGAGGGATGGGAAGGGACCTGGAAAGACCATCCAGTCCAATCCCTCTGCCACAGCAGGATCACCTAGGTGAGTAGAGATTCATCTGTTGTTAACGAGCACAAGGAAATCCCAAGTGCTTCCCTCTCTGTCTCTCTATCCGGGCCCAGGATGCGGTACAAACCCAACTCACTGCACTTGGCTCTGACTGGGAGATGCCCCAGTCCCTGTTGTCCCTCTGCTCCTCTTTTGAGTCAGGATACCACGAGGATACTACGAGGCTCGAGAGACCTTTCCCACGTCGCATCACCCATGGCTACAACTATTCCAGCTGAGTATCTTCTCTGACTGACAGCCTCTCGCTTGTGCCTTCCACACCAGCACCACAAACACCAGCAGCGGTGGAGACGCAGAGCCTTCCCCAGGCCGTTTCCCTCACAAACAACAGCACCCACGGAGGTTCCCAACCACTCGGTGAGGAGAAATGAGGCAAACGAGCTGATCTTGTGGAAAAGCATCCAGCCCACGACGTCTCTCCACATGCATTTCCCTCTGCTAAACGTGAGGCAGGGTACGGTCTGCAGGTCTCCGCAGCTGGCATCCGAAGGCAGTGGTGGGGTGAAGCTCTGTGCTTCACTGTGGAGCTCCGAGCTCTGTTCTGAGGAGCACTGGGACCTGAGGTAGGCAATTACCCTTCTGAGGGCTGAACTGGAGCCAACAGGTTGTTGCTGACCTCTAACCTGAGCCGGTTAGACCTGGCGGAGAGGTCGATACTAGGGGGTGGAAAATGTACCTGGAGTTTTACCAGAGTCCCTGAATTCCTTGTGCAAAGCAGTGCCAGCACTTCTGAGAACCTTTAGCTCTCACTACAACGTTCACAGCCCTGGAGAGGCAGCCCTTTGCTCTTTCTCACACACAGAGCAGGCAGTAGAACCATAGCAACGCAGCATCTGCCTCTGAAACTGGGTCAGAGCGGCTCTACCCCCTCCCCTGATGCTCAGGACTGTAAAACACTCTCACCTGTCCTTAAAGAACCTTCGAAAGCCAAACGCCACCAACTTGAGGACGGCCTCGAACACGAACACGATGGTGAACACGTAGTTGCAGTACTTCAGGGCTTCATCCAGGGACTGGAAAGAGACACAGAGAGAGAGACAGCAGTCAGACCAGCCCAAGCTACCCCTTTCCTCGAGCCCCTGCGGAGGGGCTGGCAGGCACCGAGCTGCTCTAAATCACAGAGCGATGCTCTAGAGGCAAACAAACCCCTCAGAAGCACTAATTCCCCTCGTGCTCCCAACCATGAGAGCGATATCCATCCTCCTGCTTCGAATTCTTCCCAGTCTGGGATAGAGAGAACAATTTCCCCCTTCCCCTAGGGAAGTTGGCTCTGTCTGAGCTACCCAGCCTGGGGTAGAATGGAAAGCCTTGATGGATCGTTGCTGGAGCCCCGTGTATCCAATCCCCAGGATGATGGAAACACTCGGGAGAATAAATAACCCAGGAGAGGGATGGAATCTGGCCTTCCTGACAAATGCTGCCTCCCTAGAGCCGGCTCGACCCGTCCTTATTAGGTGCAGTGCTCACGCTCTCGACCGAGCTGCTGGCGGAAGTCAGGCATCCGCAGTGTTTATCCCTTCGGATGATGAGTGGTTGTGAGGGATTTCATTGGGACTGGGAGGCCAACAACAGCAAAGGAATCTTGATGGGACCTTAAAATAGATGGGCTGGGGGAGGCTGGTCACCAGAGGAGGGAGAGAGAGGATGAGGGGTCATGGTTTGAGGCTGGAAAAGGGCAGAGGGAGGCTGGACAGGAGGAGAAAGGGATGGGATCTGAGGGTGGGGGATCCCTGGACCAGGCTGCTCCATTCCTGGAGCCATTCAAGCTCAGGCTGGCTGGGGCTCTGGACAACTCGGGCTGGGGAGTGCTGGCCCTGCTGGATGCTGGGGGTTTGGACTGGGTGCCCTGTGGAGCTCCCTTCCAACTCAGCGGATTCTATGACTATGCCAATGGTCCCGTGGTTGGGCTGGGATTTGTGGGGAGGAGGGAGGGAAGGGGAGTTGAGGCCAGTGTAGTGCAGGTCTCCTACAGTGCAAAGAGTGGACATCAAACCAGAGACACCTGGAAATAAGAGAGAATCCCAGACTGGGCTGAGTTAGGAGGAACCTCTGGGATCACCGAGTCCCAGCCCCCTGCCATGAGCAGCAACACCTCTCACCAGCCCAGGCTGCCTAGAGCCCCATCCAACCTTGGGCACTGCTAGGGATGGAGCAGCCACAACCTCCTTGAGCAACCTGTTCCAGGGCCTCAGCCCCCTCCCAGAGAGGGATTTCCACCTCAGATCTTCTTAAACTACAAGAGAGGAGTCTGCACAGCAGCATCGGCTTCACTGCCAGAGTCAGCCTCAGCCCACAGGATGGCTGTGCTCGTCACACAGGGTGAGGACCGGGCTTCGCTGACCCCAGCTCCATGGGCTGCATTGATTTCATTTGGGAGCAACAGCTGGAAGTTCTGCAGGTGCAGCCGCTCCTCCCTGCTCTATTTTCATTCCAGAGCCTAAAATAAAAGGCATTTAAAAGACCATGGGACTTTTTCCTCTCTCCTCTGCAACCTGAAGCCGAATCCTCATCTCGTTCGTGCCCGTTCGCATCCACAGCGACAGCACCCTGCTCTCCATTAACTGAAACCAAGCAGAAATGAGACCTAATCCGGGCAAACAGCATTGCCAGGCAAAACAAAGGCTGTTATGCAAAGGAATTACGGGGGCAGACAGCAGTCAGCTGGCATCAAACGCACTGGCATCACCCCGTGGCTCAGTATCCTCACCCTGTTCAGCATCCAGGTTACCTGGCAGAGCAGGCAGTACTAGGAAAACAAACCCTGAGCCTCGAGCTCCGTGAAGGATAAAGCGACGGGAGATGGATTTATGCAGCAAAGTACTCGGGCTGCAGGGTCTCTGCCAAAGGTTTTCTTGGGAAAGGATTTGATGAGAGAGAGAAAGCAGGGTTGGACTTCAGAGCTGGGCTGGTTTAAGTCTGGGGAGGGGAAGGAACGTTGCTGCGCATGCATTAACTTCGTGTTTCCATCCGTTCATGGAATGTTCTGGAAGTCTGGGCTGTGGTGCAGTCATGGGTCAGGCACGGCTGGGATCAGCAGAGGAAATGTTTGGAATGGGCTTTTCCCAGGGAATGTTTAGCTGGGGCTTCGTTAGCCTTGTTCTCAATGCAAGAGCAGGGGAATCATGGAGTCCTAGAATCCTCAGGGATGGGAAGGGACCTGGAAAGATCATCCAGTCCAGTCCCCCTGCCACAGCAGGATCACCCAGACCCAGTGGCACAGGAACACAGCCAGGCGGGGCTGGAACGTCTGCAGAGAAGGAGACTCCACAGCCCCCCTGGGCAGCCCCTTCCAGGGCTCCGGGACCCTCCCTGGGAAGAAGGTCCTGCTGAGATTGAGAGGGAACCTCCTCTGCTCCAGCTGGCACCCAGTGCCCCTTGTCCTGTCCCCAGCTGCCCTTGAGCAGAGCCTGGCTCCATCCTCCTGACACCCACCCCTCACAGATTGAGAGACAGGAATAAGGTCCCCCCTCAGCGTCCTTCTCTCCCAGCTCCAGAGCCCCAGCTCTCTCACCCTGTCCCCATAGCAGAGCTGCTCCAGCCCTCCCCTCATCCTCGTGTCCCTCCTGTGGACACATTCCAACAGCTCAATCTCCTCCCTGTGCTGGGGGCTCCAGAAGTGGAGGCAGTGGCTCTCACCTTTGGCTGGTTGTAGTGCTCCATGGACATAGTGATGACGTTGACCCCGATGATGAAGGTGATGAAGAGGTCGAGATAGTGGCTGGGGCAGAGGGGGTGAATGTACTTCCGCNAGGGTGTGAATGTACTTCCGCGCTGGGGAGTAGTCAGCGTAGTAGGGTCTGCGCTGGGCTTCTGCACGAGAAGAGGGAGGAAAGCAACGCCATCAGCACCGGCGCTGCTGTGTGCTTGGCAGCCATCGCGGTGTGGCCTGCAGGACACGTCTCACACACCCCCAGACACAGCACACAGGAGAAACGGACTCCAGAAAGCCACATGAAACAGCTGGATGCTGCCACCTAGACCCTTCAAGAGCTACAGTGGGGTTATTAAACCTCTGGTGGCTGCTGGAGGACCCTCCACGCCTTCAACTACCAGGTCTGGATTTCTCCTGAGTGCTCTCTCTGTCCTTACTGTTCTGTCTCAAGCTACAGGACAGCCTCATCCCTTCATGGCCCTCTTGTCACAAACCCGAAGAGGGGAGAGGCAGGGTGCAAAGGAAACCCAGAGCCCAGAGGGAAGTTTCAACGCAGCAAGGCTTCAACTCTGTCAAGAGGAAAGGCTCAGGCTAGAGGTCTCATTGCTCTGGTCTCTGCCTCACGTCTCTCCTAACCCTGCATGTCCCACCCAAGACCATCACAGCTTCAGCAGCAGGAGGCTTTCAGGGGGGTTAAAGGTCTGAAGGCAGCGCAGCGATGCCTGGGACAGAGTAGGGCGCAGGCACGAGGGGTAGGAGCAGAGCAGCGATGGAGAGGGGAGTCAGCTCAGCTCTGGTCTCTA
>VZRI01028826.1:231336-246396 GCA_013397515.1 Upupa epops
GCTGGGGCTCTGGGCAACCTGGGCTGGGGAGTGCTGGTCCTGCTGGGTGCAGGAGGGTTGGACTGGATGCCCTGTGGAGGGTCCTTCCAACCCTATGAATCCATGGTTATAAAACCAAGGGCATGGCAGCACCTAAAAAGCCACGCAGGCTATGAGCACGAATCTTCTCTCTCTCCCTCTGACCATGACCCTTCCTTCCTTCTCTTCAAAATGGAGGAACTGATGTTCTGTGACTTGGTCTGGGGGATCCTGCTGTGGCAGGGGGATTGGACAGCAGGGTCACCCAGACCCAGTGGCACAGGAACACAGCCAGGCAGGGCTGGAACGTCTGCAGAGAAGGAGACTCCACAGCCCCCCTGGGCAGCCCCTTCCAGGGCTCCGGGACCCTCCCTGGGAAGAAGGTCCTGCTGAGATTGAGAGGGAACCTCCTCTGCTCCAGCTGGCACCCAGTGCCCCTTGTCCTGTCCCCAGATGCCCTTGAGCAGAGCCTGGCTCCATCCTCCTGACACCCACCCCTCACAGATTGAGAGACAGGAATGAGGTCCCCCCTCAGCCTCCTCTTCTCCCAGCTCCAGAGCCCCAGCTCCCTCAGCCTCTCCTCAGCAGGGAGCTGCTCTCCTTCCTTCATCCTCTCCGTTGCTCTACGCTGGACACCCTCCAGCAGCTCTGTGTCCTTCTGGCACTGAAGGGCCCAGCACTGGACACAGCCCTCCAGATGCAGTCTCCCCAGTGCAGAGCAGAGGGGCAGAAGCCCCTCTCTGGGTCTGCTAACCACCCTCTTCTGATCCCCCCCCCAGGATGCTGAAATGAGGATTATTCTTTCTTTTCTGGAGTCCAACCTCTGCCAGATGAGAGTCCCAAACCCCAAACCCAGCTGGCTGAAAGGAACCCCAATCTGTTCCTCTCTCTTAACTGCTAATTCTGTCCGTGGGGCTCAGGTAGTTAAAAGCAAACTGGAAGCATTTGAAAAACATTTCCTCCTGACCCAGGGTCACCTCGACTTCTTTTCTGCCTCCTAATGGGTGTGGAAAAACAAGATGAAAGCAAAGCAGCATTGTTTGGGAACACATTTTTCTCTCTGGCTTTCATGTGCCTTTAGTCCTAGCAGTCCGCTTGGACCCGGGGAGTGGGATCTGGATCCAGCTGGGGCTGTCTGTGCTCCTGAACTCAGCTACATCTTCCGGTCTGTGGAAAGGAATCATAACAGGAGCATTGTGGTCTGGTGCTGATTGAAGTCTGCGCTGGGTGCTTTCATGTCTGGGTGGGATTACGACACCCTTTCCCTTTATTTACTGCTTCTTTTACATGGTTTTCTGGAAAAAAAACCCTATCTGAGTGGTGGGAGGGCTGAGAGTATCCCCCCCCCCAACCTGATAGTCAAATGTCATGAAGGGACTGTTCACTGGTTGATTAATGGCTCTCAGAAGAGATTTTTCAGGGAGGTTAAGGGGCTGTAGGTGATGGCAGCTGCTCTCTCATCTGCCCAAACCATCGAATCATAGAGTGTTCCAGGCTGGAAGGGACCTCCAGAGGTCATCTAGGTCAGCCTCCCTACACGAGCAGGGACATCTCTCTCCAGGTCAGGTTGCTCACAGCCTCCTCTAGCCTGACTCTAGCCCCCACCACCTCCCTGAGCAGCCCATTCCAGCTCTCAACCTCCCTCACACTGAGGAGCTTCCTTCCCCACCACCTCCCTGAGCAGCCCATTCCAGCTCTCAACCTCCCTCACATTGAGCTTCCTTCTAATCTCCCATCTCAACCCCTCCTTTCCCAGCTGGAACCCAGTGCTCCTTGTCCTATCCACCCAAACCCTCTGGAATAGACCTTCCCTTGCCTCAGGGGAACTGGAAGGTCAAAAGAAGGTCCCTCCCTGGAGCCTTCTCCAGGCTGAACAGCCCCAGCTCTCTCAGTCTGTCCTCACAGGAGAGATGCTCCCTTCCCCTGAGCCTCTTGGTGGCCTCCTCTGGACCCGCTCCAATGCATCTGCATCTTTCCTGTGCTGGGGGCTCCAGAACTGGCCACAGTACTCCAGGTGAGGTCTCCCCGGGGCAGAGCAGAGGGATAAACACAGCCACCGATTGTCTCTCCATCAGTCACCTATTATGATTTATAAACTACTGAGGAGAAGTCATTTCCAGTGTCAAACCACTGGAGAGAAGACCTTGCAGGCTGCCTGTCAGCAACACAGGTCTCTCCTTACACGGACTGGATATAGAAAGAGTGAGGAGTAGCCCCCCAGCCCTAAAGGTGGGTCTGTTTGACTGCAGGAAAGCTCCACGGTGCTCAGCGCTGGCTCTGCTGGGCAGCTGACAGCTCAGCAAACCCATTTCAGGTTTCACATGGCCTAGGATGAGGATGAGGAAGCGTTAGGCAATGCCTTACTCGTTTAGGATGCGCTGTACCCCTGAGGGTGCAGGTTCCCGGATGGAGAAGGAGCTTCTAGGGGTGGGAGGGATGAATACAAGGAGGACCCGGGATAGAGTCGACAGCTCTTCACAACACATGCAACACGACTGGCATGCTCGGTGCAGCGACCCATGCAATGTCCATTAGAGGAGATCCTGCTCATGCGAGGCTGAGGAGGCAGGAGGGACAGGACAGGCCAGCTGCTGCTCTTGGTGATGCTGCTGTTGGGTGAGGCCAAGGCTGGGAAGGCAGAGGGGTTGCAGCAGGGTTAAAGCAGCTTCACTGGAGCTCTGACCCGCTCTGAGCATGAGGGAGGCTGCGATGCAGAGCTCTGAGACCTCCAGCTCTGCTGGGTCACTGCTCATTCATAGTCCCTCCAGAAGCATGAGTCTCCCTTCAGTCAGCAGCACAGCCAGAGGCTCCGTCCTCCTCTCGGTTCAGAGGACGTTATCACCTCTTAGTGAGAGCAGTTAACAGATCCCAAGTGCTCACCACACACCCCTACAGCTACAGCCTGCTCAGCCGGGGTCTGCAGGAGGACCTGCATGAGGAGAACTGAGGACCAAGAGGATGTGGAGGAAAGAGAGGGGAGCTGATGCCTGGTTAATGACAGCAGGTTAGACACATCCTTTGCCTGGTTTCTGCAGGGAAATGGTTTCTGGGATGAGACACCCGTCAGCCAGCTAGCGGAGTGACAGCATCACAGACAAGAGTCCCTTCAGCTGCAGCTGAAGGTCAAAATCTGGTGGCACTGAGCTGGATTAGAAGGTCTTGGGGGTCTCCTCTAACCTTAATGATTCANGGGTGGCTGTTGGCCTCTTCTCCTTGGTGCCTGCTGACAGCAGCAGGGGCACTGCTCTGCAGCTGAGGCAGGGGAGGGTCAGACTGGCTCTGAGGCAGAGATTCTCTGCAGCCAGAGTGGTTGGGCACTGGCAGGGCCTTCCCAGGGAGGTGGTGGAGTCCCCCTGCCTGGAGGTGTTGAAGAACCCTGTAGCCATGGTGCTTCAGCCCTGCTGGAGTGGCAGCAGGGAGGGGGTCAGGCTGTGTCTGTCAGTCTCTCAGGGACTGAGGGGTTGTGTTGGGGTGGGGATGGTTGGATTCAGGGATCTGGGAGCTCCTTTCCAGCCAGGATTATCCTGTGATTCTGATTCTAAATGCAGGAGTGCATGGAGAAACCATCAAGCACGTGAGAACCACAGCCCTTCCTCACCCCAGCATCTCCAGGTTGGCTGACGCTTGCAGCTCACCTCTCTGCAAACTATTTCAACATCTCTGCTAGTGCTTCTGCTGCCCTGAAAACGAACAGAGCACCGTCTCCCCGAGCTCACCAAGCATTTAGGTTGGCATTGGAAATACAAGCAACAGCTCCTCTATTATTCCCCTCCGCATAGAACATTAGAAGGCCCTAATGGGTTTACAGGAATGCCTGGCACAGAGCAGCAATGTACCTGCAGCTGCCTGCAAAAACAAGCGAGGCTGTTTGATCACTCCCTGGTTGGAGGCACTAAACACTCCGGATAGGCAGCAGCCAGAATCTTAGTTACAGCTCAAATGCTCCTGCTGGATGCAGCGATGCCTGGGGCACGGAGAGGACTGCATGGTTTCAATAGCACTGGGTGCTGCCCCTGACTGCTTAACCCTAGGGAGAGAGGTGAGGGCTAGTGCTCTGCTGGCCTGTTCCTCCTATGATGCCCAGCTTGATAGTAGGGAATCACAGAAGGTCTTTCATAGAATCCTAGAATCCTTAGGGATGGGGAGGGACCTGGAAAGATCATCCAGTGCAATCCCCCTGCCACAGCAGCATCACCCAGACCAAGTGGCACAAGAGGGGATGGATGGACTCGATGATCTTCAAGGTCTTTTCCAACTGTGATGATGTTATGATTCTAAGCTCACAGGATCATAGACTGGCCCGGGTTGGAAGGGACCTCCAAAGGGCACCCAGTCCAACCCTCCTGCAGGGAGCAGGGCCACCCTCCACTACAGATCATGTTGCTCAGCCTCCTCTTGCCCATCTCCAGGGATGGGACCTCAAGTCCCTCCCTGGGCAACCTGTTCCAATATTCAGCCCCCCTCCTGCTGGAGAATTGGATGAAGAAGACAATCAAATCCAACCAAAACACCTCAGTGAAACAGCAGTAGCCGTGCTCCTCTCAGACTGGGAGGGAAGGATTCATTTCCCTCTTCTCAGTCCTCAGTGGTCGGGGTCTTCTCATGGACCAGTGCCTCGGTGACACTAGTGCAGGCACTCTGCTCCCCAGCCGAGGCCCCTCCTGGGCTGTGTCAGGCTTTTCCAGCTCTCCCTGCACTGCTTTCAGCCCCCAGTGTCACCCAGACCCTGCTCTCAACCTTGGAAGCCTGGAGCCCTGCCTGCCACTGACTCAACCCAGCGCAGGGCTCAGTGCTCCGGCGGCTGCTGGCTCCACAGCGGTCACAGGGGGGGGTGGATTTGGCCCCCACATCCTGAACGCAGAGGAGGATCAAGCTGATCCATGTGGTTTTAATCAGAAAGCTTTAATCTGGGGAGGCCTGTGTCTTCTGAGAACCTCGTTAAAAGGTTAGGAGCTGCAGGATTATTAAACTACCCCAGGCTCCTCGACCCCAGGAGACAGAGGGGATGGAGAGGAATATTCTAGGCTATCCTGAGAGCGTGCTCTGCTGCTCTGCCTTGAAATACCACACCAGACACATCCTCACTGTGGTGCCAGCCCCCTGCCCTCCATTCTCCTGTGAGCAGAGTGAACCAAACTGTGAGCTCACTGCCTTCTTCCAGCCTCAGCTCTCAGCTGAGTTTATTGAACGCTGGACCCTGCAGCAGCACCTCACCAGTGGGAGGTGTCCCTGCTCACGCAGGGGGTTGGAACTAGGTCCCATCCAACCTGAACCATGCCGCGATGTCTTGGGTCCAAGAGCAATGTTGCTGATGCCTCGAGTGATGCTGGTCACAGGAGTCAAGGCTTGTGGACTCTGGGTGTGAGGTGTCACCCTGTCCCAGAGGTCCCTCAAGTGGCAAATGAGAAGCTTTTGCAAAAGGTAGAATCATAGAATCACGGAATCATCCAGGTTGGAAAAGCCCTTCAAGGTCTCCAGGTCCAACCGTCCATCCTACAACCCCCAACCACTACCCCAGCTCCTCAAACACCCTGTCAGCCCAAGTACTGAACCCCTCCAGGGATGGTGCCTCCACCCCCTCCCTGGGCAGCCTCCTCCAAGGCCTGAGGTGCTGTCTGACCGTTGGGTTATGGGTTGAGGCAGACCTTTGTACCCTGAGCTGATTCTCCACCGACCCTCAGGGGGTCTGGTGAAGGAGGGTGGTCCTAGCGCAGGGCTGTGTCCTCCTCAGAGCAGCCCCTCAGTCATCATGTTCACGGCTCTGCACGCAAATCCCATATCCCTGCAGTGCCTGGAATTCATCCCCAGTGCCCACTCGCATGGGACCACCCAGGCACTGATAAGCTCGAGCTTAACCCGCTCCCAGGCCTGATCCCAAGCCTAGCACAGCTCGACAGCCCATTTCTGTGTGAGCTGGTACCCACAGATGCCCAAAGACTTCACAGAAAGACACCCAGGGCTGCTGCACACAGAGGACATCGGGGATGGGAGACAGGAGACAAAGACAAGACGGGGTAAGGCCAGATGGATGGGCTATTGCTCCGAGCAGACGTCTGTTGCTGCTGGGTGATGCCCCCTCCCCTTGTTCTCTCATCAGGTAGAAGGAAAAGCAGGACTCTCTGCTCAGAGGTTCTTACTGGTCTCCTGTGCCCATCCTGCCTCGTGGCAACTGGCCTCTTACCCACTTTTCCATATGGAAGAGACACAGAGCACTGGGGCACGAGGAAAGCCGGTCATCCCAGCGACACGGTGCAGCATCCCACGCCTGCACGTACACACAGAGACTCCACGGCACCAAGCACATCTCACATCTTTCTGAGTCTGCCCCACGGGTTTCTTTTTCCCATCAAATCCATCGTTTCCTAACCCCCCCAGAAGAGGAAGAATCCTCCTGTTTGAATACCCCCCCTTAATTAAAGGAGTTAAAATGCAGGTAGTCAGCTCCTGAATGCAGGTACTTGATTTCACCCTGGGCACTGTGCTGAGCAGAGGCAGGGAGAAGACCTCAGGGCCAGAGCATCCGAGGAAAGCTCTTGGAAAGCCAGCACATGGCCAAGCATTTAGCCTCTCGGATGCTGTACTGGACTAGTTCTCCTCCCTGAAAGCTGTTCTCTCCCTGTGTGTTCACCTTACCACCCACATCTGTGCAGCACCCGGCTCTGCGGGCTGAAACAGCTCCTCGACTCCATCCTTCCACATAGCTGCAGAAAGAGGGGTGAGGTGGAGTGTCCATCACTTTGACAGGGACTGGGCTCCTTCTGGTGACCAAGTGGCCAGTAGCCAGGCTTGTAAGGATATTGCCTTCCTCATCAGGCACAGCGACTGGCTGTGGTTAAGGGATCCCTCCTTACGGGGGCTCCGGGCTCCTTCCCCTAAGGATGCTCTGTAAATAGGATGGTTTTTATCTCTACCTATTAACTTCAAGTTTATCCGGAGTCTCCTCGGGATGAACTGGGGGTTTCCTGGCAGTTCCCCTGGGATCACCCATCAGATGCTCCAGGCAGCTTGGCCACGGAGCCGTGGAGCTGAGAATTCACACATGAGGAGCCCTGGGAAGGTTGGGCTTGGGAAGCGAGCACAGGCTCGGGTGCTTTTCTGCTCTGCTCATCCCTGCTAGATCCATGAAGAGGAAGATCTCACCCTAAAGCCCTGCTCCTGGCCAGCATTTCCACGGGGACTCTTTACAGGGAGTCCCAGCACTGCTCTCAGCAGCGAAGGGGCTCGCGATGGGGCGAGCATCTCTTGTAATGGACATCCTCCAGAGACGAAGCCCCAGCTCGGGGCTCCATCCCTCTCCCCAGGGCCGTCGGGTTGCTCATGCCCTCCATGCAGCATGCCTGTGGCATGCGGGGCCATGCGCTAGGGCTCTTAAACAGCATCACCACTCGTTAGTCTAAGGAAAGAGCTAACCCATCAACCCACCAGCAGCAACTGGCATCAGATGCAGGCGGCACGTTAAGCCACAGGGCTGCCCTTGGCACCGGCCTTCACCCACACCATGTAAACCCCTCAGCCCGCACCGGGAGCTCCTGCTTGGTGCCTTGGGACGGTGGGATGGAGGGCTCTGCTTGCAGGAGGATCTTCTCCCCCAGCCAAGCAAACAGGCAGTGCTTTACATCAGGTGTCGGGCAAACCGAGGCTTAAGGTGCCGTCGAAGAGGTAAGGGAGGTAGATCCCAGCCTCTGGAATTTCACGGAAACAAAACCAAAGGCAAAAAGAAATAGGGAAAAGTGTTGGTTTGGGAGCAGGCAGGGCTCAGAAAGAGTTTGGTTTGTAAGGCAGTCTACCGACCAGACAGGTACATCTCCTTACTCCTGCGCTTTTTCTCCAAGCGTCTCAGCCGCTTCTCCTCCCGCCGTCGAGCCTCCTCGGCCTCCTGGTGCTGTCGGCATTTGTGGAAGTTCTCCACCACCACCCCCACAAACATGTTGAGCACGAAGAAGCTGACGATGAGCAGGAAGGAGATGAAGTAGAGAAGCATCCAAGGGTTGTGGTTCTGGATGGGCTGGGGAGGTGAGGGGTGACAACGAGAGACAAGATGTGTGTGAGTCGAGGAGTTGGGCACCCCGTGGCAACAAGATGGCACTGTACGGTGGTGTGAGGAGGAGGAGGAGAAGGCTGGGGGAAGGTAGGTTTTTCTCCCTGAACAGTTTCATGGTATCACAGGATGGGCTGGGTTGGAAGGGACCCCCAAAGGGCAGCCAGTCCAACCTCCTTGCACCCAGCAGGGCCAGCACTCCCCAGCCCAGGTTGCCCAGAGCCCCAGCCAGCCTGAGCTTGAATAGCTCCAGGGATGGGGTCTCCACCTGGTCCAGGGATCCCCCACCCTCAGATCCCAGCCCTTTCTCCTCCTGTCCAGCCTCCCTCTGCCTTTTTCCAGCCTCAAACCAGGACCCCTCATCCTGTCATTCCCTGCCCTTGGGAGCAGCCTTCCCCAGCCCTCTTTCCTCTCTCTCATTACCTCACCAACTCCAATCACACCTCTGCTGTAAAACCCACCCTGGGCTCACAAGATTTCATTCTCGTGGCAGTTATCTCCCACAAACACGGGTGACCCTCCTGACACCCATCCTGCTGCTGACCCCCAGCCCAGCGCCTGTTTTGGTCTCTCAGAAAACCCTGTCAACCCAGCGGGCAGTCAGAGGGGACCTCAAGCAGATCCCACAGCTCTTCTTCCCAGCACTCCAGGAACTCCACTGTCACCCAGCTACACCCCTTGGGAGAAGACATCTGGGCTCTGCAGCACATTTACCTGTTGGTCTATGCCCACGGCATCCAAACCGTCGTACATGATGTTCACCCAGCCGTCTTTGGAGGAGAGGACAAACAAGGACATGAGGGCCTACGAGAGAGCAAGCGGATGAGATTCCCCTTGAGCTGACAAGAGGCACCGCTCAGCAAAACCAACCCAGAGCGCCCAACACATCCTAGAATCCATCCTTAGGGATGGGAAGGGACCTGGAAAGCTCATCCAGTCCAATCCCCCTGCCACAGCAGCATCCCCCAGACCCAGTCGGACAACACTCTGTGATGCTGTGATCCATCATTCCCATGATGGGAGCCTCTACGCTCTCCTCCAAGGACGAAAGTGCCTGTGCATTAAAAAGCTGCTCCAGAAGACCCCTTCCTTGAGGACTTTACCTGTCCCAGGTTATCAAAGTTGTACTTCCTCCGGACCCATCTGTAGTGGGCGTTGGTGCAGTCGGTCTTGGTGGTGATGTTCTTCACGTCAGGACCATCGCAGTAGTAGAATTTGCCTTTAAAAAGCTGCGTTGGAGAAGGAGAAGCCACACAACTCTGAAAAGCCTGTCCCCTAGTTCATCTACTGCCCCCCACCACCTTGTTTTATCTTGTTGTCCCCTACTGGAGTTGTCTGCCAAGCGGAGATGCCTTTCTTTTCCTTCCAGCTGTCCTAATGCACGTGGCAGGAAGATGCTGCTGGGGAAACTGAGGCAGGGCTGGGTCTGCTCTCAGGCACAGACCCAGTGCCAGGGCAAGAGGAAACAGCCTCAAGGGGAGGTTCAGGTTGGATACGAGGAGGAACTTCATCGTGGAAAGGGTCATCAGCCCTTAGGACAGGCTGGCCCAGGGAGAGGAGGGGATCGCCATCCCTCGCCATGCGCCACAGCCAGGGAGATCTGGAGCTCAGGGACAGGGTTTAGCACTGGGTTGGGACAGCCGGGGTCAGAGTTGGTCTGGATGAGCTTGAAGCTCTTTTCCAGCCTAACCAATTCTGTGATTCTATAGTCTGGCTCTTCTTTCCTAAGCGGAATCTTCCTTTGGAGGGGTTTCAACTCATCCCTTCCATTGGGACCCCCAGCTTCTCTTTCACAGATGGGAACGAGGGAAATACTCTACCTGCACCCCTAAAATCCCAAAGATGATGAAGAAAGCGCAGCAGATGAGGACGATATTCCCAATAGGTCTCAAGGAGGAGATCAAGGTTTCCACCACCAGCTTCAGACCTGGGGCTCTGCTGATGACTCTGGAAAATAAAGAGGAGGCAAACCAGTAGAGCTTGTCGTTGTTATTCATGCCTCTTATTACAGGGTTGCTTCTCCTCCTCTGCTTGGGCTGTGGTAAAGCTGACACAACCCTCCTCGACCTGCAGGCAGCACTGGGAGGCAATTAGTGACTCATTTGGCCATCCAGAGCACTCACAGTCACACCAGATGGAACTAAATAAGCATAAGACACTCTGTGTTGGGTGATTCCTTAGGAGGAAGAGTGAGGAGCGAAGGCTCTCTACAAGGAGGACATCACAGAGGTTCCCACTAGGGGGTTATTTGTAGCTCAGGCCAGAGAGCTGATCCCTTCTGAGGTCTCTCTGATCCAAGCAGAGGGAATCAGAGCTCTGCTTCCAACACAACAGCTTCTCTTTATCCTGGGGAAAAGGAGGCTGAGGGAAGACCTGACTACTCTCTGCAGCTACTCTAAAGGAGGTTGTAGAGGTGGGGATGGGGCTGTGCAGCCAAGTGACAACGACAGGACGAGTTGCACCAAGATTGGACCTAGGAGGAACTTCTTTGCTGGAAGGGCTATCAGGTAGTGGAAGAGGTTGCCCAGGGCAGTGGTGGAAACCCCCTCTCTGAAGGTATTTAAGTGTAGACATAGTGCTGAGGGGAATGGTTTAGTCAAGGTCTTGTCAGTGGCTGGACTTGGTCATCTTGAAGGTCTTCATCAATCTGGGTGACTATGATTAGAGAGCACTTCTCCTCTGCCTCCATAGAATCCAAGAATCCTTAGGGATGGGAAGGGACCTGGAAAGATCCTCCAGTCCAGTCCCCTGCCACAGCAGGATCCCCCAGACCCAGTGGCACAGGAACACAGCCAGGCAGGGCTGGAATGTCTGCAGAGAAGGAGACTCCACAGCCCCCCTGGGCAGCCTGTTCCAGCCATGAGCTCATCGGTCCTGCTGGCCTGGGGCTCATGCCAGCTCATCGACCCAGGTACCTTCCAGTGATTTCCTAATCAGCTCCTGAACTGACTCTTAGCTAACAGGAGCTTGAGATCAACAGCTCCGTGGCCACAGGGTCATCCCACCAGAGAGCAGCCATGAAGCTGCTTTAGGGGACTATAGACAGCAGGAGCTCTCCCCTCCTGCCTGTAGAACAGCTCTCCCATGGGGGTGTGAAGAATGGGGCTGCACACGTAAGTGTGGCTAGCCCAAGCATGACTGGCTGGCAAGGCGAGTGTTTGGTCTGGAGAACATCAAAGCTTCTTTGGAGAGCTTGTGGAAGGGTGAGAGTGTGAGTCCTTGCAAGGGAGCTGGAGCTTGCAACACGCATGGTGCCTTCATGAGTCACAGAATAACAGAGTGATTGAGGCTGGAAAAGACCACTGAGCTCCTCCAGCCCAGCAGCTAACAGCACCCCAGTGGCCACCCCAGGGCACTCGAGGCCACAGCCAGGCTGTCCTTCAACACCTCCAGACACGGGGACTCCCCCACTGCCCTGGGCAGTCCAGTCCAGGCTCTGAGCACCCTTTCCCTGAGGAAGGGCTTCCTAACAGCCAACCTAACCCTCCCCTGGCAGCTTCAGGCCCTGCCCTCTCATCCCATCACTAGTTGCCTGGGAGAAGAGCCTGACCCCCACCTGTCTAGAACTTCCCTTCATGTAGTTACAGAGAATGATAAGGTCCCTTCTTTCCCCGTAGTCCTTTCACCAACCTTGTTGCTCTCCGCTGGACCTGTTCCAGTACCTCAATCTCTCTCCTAAAGTGAGGGGCCCAGAACTGCACACAGTACTTGAGGGGAGGCCTCACAAGCACCAAGTACAGGGGGAGAATTAGATCCCTAGTCCTGCTGGCCACACTAGTGCTGCTCCCAGCCAGGATGCCCTTGGCCTTTGGTGCCACCTGGGCACCCTGCTGGCTCCTGTTCATCCAGTTGTCACCCAGCACTGCAAGGTCCCTCTCTGCCAGGCTGCTCCCCAACCACTCACCCCCCAGTCCTTGCCAGGGAGCTGGACCTTGCACCATGACTGACACCTCCACGAATCCTTGCTGGCGAGCTGGAGCCTGCAGCCCTACTGAAGCTCTCATGCTTTCCAAACAGGGAGGGAAGAGCAGAGCAGAGCTGGATGCTGTGGGGACGAGGCATTGCACCAGGGTCTTGTTCAGCAGCAACCACTTGCCAGGCTGAACTGCACCTACAGAGTGTTAGGAACGGTCCCTGGAGCAACCCTAGAGGAGGTTGTGATAGGTGAAGGCATCGTGCGAGGTGATGAAGTCCTCTCTATTAATAGGACCTGGCCCAGTTACTCTCCAAGAGCCCTTCCCTTCTACTCTGTCCTTTTACGTTCACACAGGAATCATCTGTGCCCTGGTTTCTCTCCCTGGTCCTGTGTTTCAGATGCCAGCTCACAGCTCATCCGTGACGGTACCCAGAGTGAGCCAGCACTGCCCTGATGCCAGCAGGATGGAGAGCAGGAGCAAGAGAGGAGCCAGCAACACTCAGAAATGCTCTTGTTGCTGAGGGAATAGAGACAAAGGGCTGCTCTGCTCTGCTCTGCTCTGCTCTGCTCTGCTCTTGTGGCAGAGGGTTTGAACCAGAGTCCTATCGCTCTCATCAGCAGCTCCTCCCCAGAAGGATCTCTCAGGAGGTCCCTGTTTTACTTCCCCCAAACATCATGATAAAAGCCTGAAGCATGGAAACGATAAAGAAAGAGCTGCTAACCCCCCCCCAGGCACCAAGAGCCTTTGTTAGAGCAGGGCTGTAACCCAGGAGCACATTCTCTTCACTCCTTCTGCCAGCTACTCCGAGCATCTTCCCTCCCTGACCTGTTCATCAGGAACCGCGGATGCGCAGCCACAGGAGAGCAAGGAGAGATGCTGGAGCTTATCAGCGCCTGTTTAATTGCTTCTCTCCCAGCCAAGCCGACCTCCTCGCTGGGGAATCCCTGCGAGGTTGCTCAGTTTCACGGGGAGCCAGACTGATTAGGAAAACGGTGAGAAAAACCCAGCGTGGGGGAGGCTTTCGCTGCCTGACAACCGTCACAGCTCGCCCGGCAAGCTCCCTCCGCTCTTTTCCACGCTGGAGAAGATGAATTCAAACCCATTTCATAGAATCACAGAGTCCTAGAATCATCAGGGATGGGAAGGGACCTGGAAAGATCATCCAGTCCAGTCCCCCTGCCACAGCAGGATCCCCCAGACCCAGTGGCACAGGAACACAGCCAGGCGGGGCTGGAACATCTGCAGAGAAGGAGACTCCACAGCCCCCCTGGGCAGCCCCTTCCAGGGCTCCGGGACCCTCCCTGGGAAGAAGTTCACTGTTTTCAAACAGTTCTGCTAGAGAAGAGCTCCCTGGCGATGACTCTACCCATCCTGTGCTTCGGCTTTTCGTGTTACTAACCAAAACCCTGCAGCATCATGAGCCTGTTCACCAACTCCTTTCAGAGCCTGGACTGGACTGCCCAGGGCAGGGGGGGAGTCCCCGTGTCTGGAGGTGTTGAAGGACAGCCTGGCTTTGGCCCTGAGTGCCCTGGGGTGGCTGCTGGGGTGATGTTAGGTGCTGGGCTGGGCTGGAGGAGCTCAGAGGGCTCTGCCAGCCACAATCACTCTGGGATCCACTCAAAGCCAGCATATCCACCCCAGGACTAGGGGGGATGGAGCAGAGCTGGAGATGGGGAGATTGAGACTGGATGTGAGGAGGAAGTTCTCCCCCAGGAGAGTGGGGAGAGCCCGGACTGGGGTTCTCAGGGAGGTGGTTGGGGCCCCATCCCTGGAGGGGTTTAAGGCCAGGCTGGATGAGGCTCTGGCCAGCCTGCTCTAGGGTGGGGGGTCCCTGCCCATGGCAGGGGGGTTGGAACTGGATGATCCTGTGGTCCCTTCCAACCCTGACTGATCCTGTGACTTCTTCCTAGGGAGGGTGACAGGGCACTGGAGGGGGTTGTCCGAGGGGATTTGGGGGATCTCCTTCTCTAGAGGTTTTGAACCCTGCCTGGCCCAGGTCTGGGTGATCCTGCTGTGGCAGAGGGATTGGACTGGCTGATCCTTCCAGGTCCCTTCCCATCCCTAAGGATCCTATGATCACTGAACGTACCGGAGGGGTCTCAAGGTCCGCAGAAGCCTCAAAACACGAAGGACACCCAAGATCTTCGCTCCTCCTGCCGATGCCATGGAGACAATGATGTCAATGATAGACACAAAGACCAGGACTCCATCCAGGACGTTCCAGCTGCTCTGCAGATACGTGTTCTCCCCGGAGAAAAAGCCAAGAGCTACCACCTACAGCCAGGAGAAGAGACAACGTTTAAACCTTCCCCCAGCTCCCTACCACCTCGCGTTCCGGTCTCGGGCCACGGGCTGACGTTGTGGTTACCTTCACCATCATTTCAGCCACGAAGATTGCGGTGAAGATGTAATTGGAAACGCTCAGGAATATCCTCTCCTGCAAAACAGGGAGCAGCACAACGAGTCCAGTCAGTGACAGCAGCATCTCTCACAGGGTCTGTGAGGGATTGGGTGCTGGGATCGTGGGAAGAAAAGGAGTCTGGAACTCACCGTGCTCTGGGGGTCTATGTCTGGTCGCTCCAGTGCTATGGTGATGCAGTTGAGGAAGATGAAGACCAGCACCACATGGTCAAACATTTTGTGGGCGATGACCTTCTGGCACATCCCTCGGAACCTGAAGATAAGAGAGGGGAGGAAAAACAGCCTTCAGAGGGCTGGGTCAGCAAGAAGCTCCCACCTGTGTGGACTTCAGGGGTCAGAAGAGGATCTGGGGGTGCTGGCAGACAGCTGGCTTCAGGGGAGCCAGCACGGTGTCCAGGTGGCCAAGAAGGCCAACAGCATCCTGGCCTGGAGCAGGAAGAGTGTAGGCAGCAGGAGAAGGGGGGTTCTCATGCCCTTGGGAGGCCTCCTCTTGAGTCCTGGGTTCAGTTCTGCACCCCTCATGAAAGGAGAGACCTGGAGATGCTGGAATGGGTCCAGAGCAGAGCTACCCAGCTCAGGAGGGGTTGAGAGAACCAGTTGTGTGAGGAGAGGCTGAGGGAGCTGGGCAGGGTGAGATTGGAGAAGAGGAGGCTGAGGGGGGACCTC
>VZRI01028826.1:272457-289115 GCA_013397515.1 Upupa epops
TTGGAGATCCTTTCCATCCATGAGGATTCTATGATTCATAGGTGACCAAGGCACAGAATCACGGTGCTGGCTCTGCAATCCATTTCTCCTGTCAAATTCACACCTGATAGCAGGGAAAGGACACAAAACCCCTGGAAAAAACCCAGGACTTAAATCCGAGGAGGTGACTTTCCACTGCATTTTTCCCCTCATTCCTTTCTGCATGCAAGATGCTTCAACACCCCCTCCCCAAGCAAGCCCTGGATTTGCATGTAATTGCTGCAGGAACAGAACAGTTCAGGAAAGAATAAGCAGAGTGACTCTGTTTTCATAGAAAGACCTAGAAATCACCCCTAGACTAATGAATTCCAATGCTATTAGCCCTAATAACAGTAGTAATAATTAAAGTGATTGTAATTCCCTTCTCCTCTGAGGCTGCAGATCATCTGAGAGCAGAAACTCTCTCCCCAAGATGCTGCAGGGGATGAGTTTGGTTCTGGAGGTTGAGTCCAGCCTCGGTGCAAAGGGGACTGTCATGCTGACACTAATTACACTGCTAATAGCAATAATAACGGCCCTTGAACCAGCAGCACCGCTGCCCTGAGCTCTAGAGAGATGCATTTCCACCCTGCTGTTGCTTCAAGGAGAGCTGTGAGGCAGAGAAAAGGAAAGGTAAGAGGCAGCAGCTCCTCCTGATGTGGTGTCTTGCAGTGGAAGAAGCCTGGCTTGGTCAAGGGCCATGCAGTCCCTTCCTTTCCTCTTCCCACATGATGCCAGGCTGCTCCTGGCACTCACACTCTGCCCAAGCCATTGCTGCCCTTCGTGTCCCCTGCACAGAATCCCAGACTGGTTTAGGTTGGAAGGGAACTCAGAGCTCCCCCAGTGCCACCCTCCTGCCATGGGCAGCGACACCTCTCACCAGACCAGGCTGCCCAGAGCCCCATCCAACCTGGCCTTGGGCACTGCCAGGGATGGAGCAGCCACAACCTGTTCCAGGGCTTCAGCACCCTCACAGGGAGGGCTTTCTGCCTCAGATCCAAGCTAAATCTCCCCTCTTTTAGCTGGAACCCAGCCCCCTTGTCCTGTCAAAAAAGGAGGGCAAAAATGCCCTCCTCATCCCCTTCAGGTACTGAAGCTGCTATAAGGTGCCTCCAGAGCCTCCTCTTCTCCAGGCTGAACAGCCTCAGCTCCCTCAGTCTATCCCCATAGCAGAGGTGCTCCCACCCTCTGATCATCCTTGGGGCACATCCTGAGCTCACTGGTCAGGAGAAACCCCCCCAGGCAGGAGAGATGAGCTCTGGCTCACTGCTCCCCATGCTGCAGCCCTACTGAACCACATGGCTCTGCCAACCCCCTGCCCACACAGTGCCTTCACCTGGGGCACAGAGACAGCTCAGGAAAACGAGCCCAGGGTCTCCTTTGCAATCTTCCCTGATGCCACACTCAAGTTTCCCTCCTGGCAGCTTCACACAGCCCCCCTGTGCCTCTGGCTAGCTGAAGTGATGCTTCTCCCACAGAAGGTCATGAGGAGCAGATGCACTGGAACCTTCTGCTCAAACCAGCCCTCAGGGATTGATTCACCAGTGACACCAGGGCGTTGATCCAGCTCCCTACCCTGCTGGGAGCCAACCACCCCCTGCTGAAGAGGCCAACTCCAAGTGAAGACAAACTGATCCATCACAGGGCTTGGAAGGGACCTCTGGAGAGCATCTCATCCAACCGCCCTGCCAGAGCAGGTTCTCACACAATCACAGGCTGATTCTGGTTGGGAAGGAGCTCCCAGGTCCCCCAGTCCAACCATCCCCACCCCAACAAAACCCCTCAGTCCCGGAGAGACTGACAGACACAGCCTGACCCCCTCCCTGCTGCCACTCGAGCAGGGCTGAAGCACCATGGCTACAGGGTTCTTCAACACCTCCAGGCAGGGGGACTCCACCACCTCCCTGGGAAGGCCCTGCCAGTGCCCAACCACTCTGGCTGCAGAGAATCTCTGCCTCAGAGCCAGTCTGACCCTCCCCTGCCTCAACTGCAGAGCAGTGCCCCTGCTGCTGTCAGCAGGCACCAAGGAGCAGAGGCCAACAGCCACCCCTCNCCTTCAGGTACTGAAGCTGCTATAAGGTGCCTCCAGAGCCTCCTCCAGGCTGAACAGCCTCAGCTCCCTCAGTCTATCCCCATAGCAGAGGTGCTCCCACCCTCTGATCATCCTTGGGGCACATCCTGAGCTCACTGGTCAGGAGAAACCCCCCCAGGCAGGAGAGATGAGCTCTGGCTCACTGCTCCCCATGCTGCAGCCCTACTGAACCACATGGCTCTGCCACCCCCCTGCTCACACAGTGCCTTCACCTGGGGCACAGAGACAGCTCAGAAAAACGAGCAGCTCTCAAGCCCCTCATCCCCAGCCTGGAGCGGTGCCTGTGGCTGCTGGGACTGAACTGCAGGACCCAGCGCTTGGTTTTCTTGTCCCTCAGCCCATCCATCCACCCAGTCCCAGTCCCTCTGCGGAGCCTTCCTGCCCTCGAGCAGATCAGCACTCCCAAACCATTTGGTGCCATCTGCAAAGTGACCGAGGGTGCTCTCAGCCCCCAGTGACCAACGAGGGTAGGAAAGCAGACTGGCCCCAGCACCGAGTCCGGAGGGGCACTGCTGCTGACCCGCTGCCAGCTCCATTTCACCCCTGGGAACGGCCACCCAGCCCGTTTTTAACCCAGTGAAGGGTACATTTCTCTCTGCCACGACACACATCCATCTCCACCATCCCCTGGAGCACACCCTCCAAACAGCTCTGTCTGTTCTTCTAAGAGCCAGGCAGCACAAGGTTTCATCTGAGGAGAGTGGGAACCAAAGAGAATTGAGGAGCAATCTCCGGCTTTAATAAACCAGCACAGCTACAACAACCACCCGTGAACCCTTGAGGAAGCCAGTTGAGCTCACAAATGGTTCTGCCCTGATGGAAACCCTCCTCATGGGGTTCCAAAGCAGAGAGAACACGCTGAAAGCTGTCAAATGATTTTACTTCTCGGTCCCCAGGAGCGGCGGGGATAGGATACACAGTGGAGCTCAATCAATTACCTGCTAAACATCAGCTCCTGCTCAAATGCTTTTGCTGGAGAAGGTGGCAAGTGTTTCCATGGCAATGAGCTATTGCCTTGGTGACTGTGGACCCGGACCAGCGCTGCCAAGCCACTGCAACCTTCGGACGTCTGAGCACAGCGAGGAGTTTCCTCTTTTGCCGTCTAATGATGGTTTGATGTTTCTGAGAGCATCCCCAGTGCAAGCGTTGCCTTAGGTGGTTGTGCTGGAGACAGGCAACAATACATCAGGCCCCTTCCAAGTCCTCAACGGGGCTGTCAGAGGGCTGGGGAAGGCTGTTCCCAAGGGTAGGGAATGAGAGGATGAGGGGTCCTGGTTTGAAGCTGGAAGAGGGCAGAGGGAGGCTGGATGGGAGGGGAAAGCTCTGGGATCTGAGGGTGACTCTGGTCTCTGCCTCACGTCTCTCCTAACCCCGCATGTCCCACCCAAGACCATCACAGCTTCAGCAGCAGAAGGCTTTCAGAGGGGTTTAAAGGTCTGAAGGCAGCGCAGCGATGCCTGGGGCAGAGTAGGGCAGAGGCACGAGGGGTAGGAGCAGAGCAGCGATGGAGAGGGGAGTCAGCTCAGCACTGGTCTCTACAGAGATGAGCAGCACGAGCTCCTCTCCTGCAAGGACAGGCTGAGAGAGTTGGGGTTGTTCAGCCTGGAGAGGAGAAGGCTCCAGGGGACCTTCTAGCGACCTTCCCATCCCTGCCAGGGGCTGTCAGAGGGCTGGGGAAGGCTGTTCCCAAGGGCAGAGAATGACAGGATGAGGGGTCATGGATTGAGGCTGNNNNGGCTCTGGGCAACCTGGCTGGGGAGTGCTGGCCCCTGCGGGGTGCAGGAGGGTTGGACTGGGTGCCCTGTGGAGCTCCCTTCCAATCCCTGTGATTCTAAATTACTACTGAGAAGCAGCCTCTCTTCACCCCTTCTATCTCTATCTTCTACCATCTCTTCCATCCAACCCACAACTCAGCCCTAAACCCGACCCTGGCTGCCACTCAGCCCTAAAACCAACTCTAGCTGCTCCTACTTTCTATAACCTAGAAAATCAGGCAGATTCAGCCCAGGACTTTATTAGCCCTGACATCAAGAGCACATTCATCCAGATGAGTCCAACCTTTTGAAGAGAGGGCAAACCAAGGGGCAGTCGCCTTCCCAGGGTGAAGACGGGAGCTCGCACATAAAAAAGCAGCTTTGCACGTGAGCACGGACCCCGTGAGGCAAGAAATCCTCCCATCTTTTTGTAGAAGAGTAAAACAGGTGCCTGCATCTCCCTCCCAACGACCCCTGCGTTATCAGGAAAGCTTCCTCCTGGCCTCACCCGACAGCAAATTGTTCCACCTCTGCCTTGGAGAACTTCTGCTGCTCGTTCTCCCCTGATTTATCATCTCGACACAGGCTCCTTCCAAGCAGCCGGTGGTCTGAGACCCGAGTGAACCCCCAGACTGATATTTTTCAAACATTTGAAATGGTAAAATGAATTGGAGATGGATTCTGCAGACAGAGCGGTGCCAACTCCCCACAGTGGTTTCCATGGAGCTGTGAGACGAACACCCCCACGACATTGGAAAGGCACCCTCTGGGTGTTGAATTCAACACAGCAAACCCTTGGCTGAGCTGAAAACGCTGGGAATGAAGAGATCTGGAACATGCGGGAGCTGCAGATGCTGCGCTGGGGGGGTGTGGGAGGGTGGGCGACTGCTGCGGGGGACAGGCGTTAGCCAAACGGCCACGGGGGGGTTAAGCAAGGGCAGGTAATGGGGCTTCAACACAGCAGAGGAGAGCCCTGCCCGGTGGGAACGTGATGGCAGAGGGAGGGATAGGAGCCTTTGGAAGGCAGAAGAGGTTCTCATGCCTTAAGAGGGTGCTTGGAAGAGCACTGGTGCTGCCCTTGGCTGCAGCTCGGAGCTCCTCTGTCTCCTTAATCTCTAGAAACAGGGCAGTGGAGTCCGAATCTTGCAGCTTCCTACTCAGTCTATTTAGAGGTTTAAGAAACAAACCCAACAGACAACAGGAAGGATGTGATTACTAGAAATCTGTCTGAACTCTCCCACAGCCCACCCATCCATCCTCACGGCTTCATTATGACCATGGAGCTTTCGCATCCCAGCCCGTTCGCACGGTGCTGCTGGATCACAGAATCCTTAGGGATGGGAAGGGATCTGGAAAGATCATCCAGTCCAGTCCCCCTGCCACAGCAGGATCACCCAGACCCAGTGGCACAGGAACACAGCCAGGCGGGGCTGGAACCAGAGAAGGAGACTCCACAACCCCCCTGGGCAGCCCCTTCCAGTGCTCCGGGACCTTCCCTGGGAAGAAGGTCCTGCTGAGATAGAGAGGGAACCTCCTCTGCTCCAGCTGGCACCCAGTGCCCCTTGTCCTAGCACCAGATGCCCTTGAGCAGAGCCTGGCTCCATCCTCCTGACACCCAGCCCTCACAGATTGAGAGACAGCAATGAGGTCCCCCCTCAGCCTCCTCTTCTCCCAGCTCCAGAGCCCCAGCTCCCTCGGCCTCTCCTCAGCAGGGAGCTGCTCTCCTTCCTTCATCCTCTCCGTTGCTCTACGCTGGACACCCTCCAGCAGCTCTGTTTCCTTCTGGAACTGAGGGGCCCAGCACTGGACACAGTCCTCCAGATGCAGTCTCCCCAGTGCAGAGTAGAGGGGAAGAAGCCCCTCTCTCAATCTGCTAACCACCTCCCTTCTGCTCCCCCCCAAGGATGCTGTTGGCCCTCTCAGCACAACCTGGGACCCCTGGCACTGCATCCTCCCCCTGCACTTCCAGGCTCTGCAGTTGAGCCCCTGGCACCCTGGCAGCCGCAGCGGCCGTGCCCTGCCAGCGCTCCAACGCACCGTATCAGTAGTTCTGCATCAACGACACTCAAGATGCTGATGTCTCCTTTTGGCAGCTCCAGGAGACTTTAGCACAAGCGAGAGCTCTCTCCTGCAGTACAGTCCCCTCACCACAGGCCATTTGCCAGCAGCTAATCGCCCGGCACCCCACGCTGCTTTCTGCCTCTCTGGCTGAAATTCATTTACACAAATGACTTGGAAACTCTTCCCACTCCCCGGAGGCAGCGACTGGGGATGAACGATGCTGACAGGGATGATGTTTTGCCTCGGAACACTTAGTGAACAATAGGAAAACTCTGATTTCAAGGGGCTGTGGGGATGGGATAAGGGGCAACGGACTGAAACTGAAAGAGGAGAGAGGTTGAGGCTGGAGATTAGGAAGAAGCTCTTCCCCATGAGGGTGCTGAGGCACTGGAATAGGTTGCCCAAGGAGGTTGGGGATGCCCCAGGCCTGGGATTGCTCAAGGGCAGGCTGGATGGGGCTCTGGATAACCTGGTCTGGGTAACCTTCCTTCTGATCCCCCCCCCAGGATGCTGTTGGCCCTCTTGGCCACCAGAGCACACTGCTGGCTCAATGCTCTGCCACTGAGCTATACCGATCCCCCCATCCCATCCGCAAACCCCAGGTAGAGCTCCTAGGAGCAGCCAGCACGCTCTGTCTCCACAGAGCACCTCAGTCCCCACTAACTGTAGAGCCTAGACAAGTCCATGTATAGTCATGCTGGGAGCTGGAGAATGCCGGGATCCATCTGTCTGCAGCAGAGTCAATTCCCCTTGGAATATGGGAAAGAAATAAACCACTTCTCTCCCTGCTGCCTTCTCCAGGGCCACCAGAGCAAAACGCTTTGAGTTGGGAACAAGGACAGGGAGAGAGAGAGAGAGAGGGAACGTTCAGGCATCAGGTAGGAGAGGGAAACAGAGTCGTCCTGCTCCACCATCCTCTCCGTGGCAGCCTCCACCACTGATGCTACAACGTCTGTGCCCGGAGTTTTTCCCAAATTGGGAGCCAGGCTGTCTTGAGGGCTGTAGAGCAGACAGAGCAAACAAAAATAGAGCAGTGGAGGAATGCACACAGGCATGCCAGCGCTCCCTCCTTCTCAAGCAAGACTCTCACTCCTCTCAGATGCAGCTTTTCACCCTCCTCCACCTCTCAGAACCATCTCTCTATAAAAAAATTCATCATCCTGATGCAGAGGAGGTTTCCAGTTGAAGCTGAAGGCTTCATTCATAACCCCCCAGCAGACTGGGCTGGCATTCAGCGAGAGCTGGGCAGGCTGGAGAGCTGGGCAGAGAGAGATGGAGGGAGGGACAGCAAGGGGCAGGGGAGAGGCTGGCAGCTGGGCAAGAACAACCGCAGGGACCAGGAGAGGGAGGGCACTGACCTGGTGGAGAGCAGGGGAGGAGAGAGGGACCGGGGAGGTCCCAGTGGCCAGCAGGGTGACTCTGAGCCAGCAATGGGCTCTGGTGGCATCCGCAGCTGCCACAAACTAGATGCTCAAGCTCTTCCTCTAGCTCGTACCCCGTCACCGCTCAGCCAAGGGAATCCCAGGTACAGCTGCTCTGGAGCAGGGAGCAAAGCCAACCTCCTTCCCACCCAACCCACTCCCAGTACCCACCAGTGGGAAGGCACTGCCTCAGCACAACACCCCTCTGTCTGCAGAAGTCACCCTCTGCATTCAGCTTGGACCTTTCTCCCAGAAGGAGTGGGGAAGCCCTGGAAGAGGCTGCCCAGGGAGGGGATGGAGGCACCGTCCCTGGAGGGGTTCAACAACCGGGCAGCCAGGGGGGGGGTGTTTAAGGAGCTGGGGGGGTTGTAGGGCAGATGCTTGGACTTGATGATCTTGAAAGGCTTTTCCAAGCTTGACGACTCGATGATTACAGGCTCTCTCTCACTTCACTCACCCTGTGCAAAGGGCACAGAGCCCTCTGTCCTGCCCTGCTGCATCCGAGCTCATTAGAGCCCTCATCAGCAGAACATTTCAAGTTGGCTGCCTTGGCTGTGATTTCGACACTGATTTCTGTGATGAAAAGCAGCTGGCAGGAGCTCTCTGCTTCATTCTTGGGGCTGCATTACGGCTCTGTTTATGTTACCTGCCAGCTGCAGTGCAAACAGCCCGTCTGCGCTCGCTCCAGAGCCCCCGATGCCATCAGGTGTGTTTATGCCACAGAGGGCTCCTATGGCTGCAGCCTCAGAAGCCCCCCCCAGGGCACCAGGATGGTCTCACCAGCCTGGCTGTGTGACCCAGATGGGTGACAGGCTGCTGGTGGGACCCACAGGCTGTGGGTCTCTGTGCTGTGTGGTGCAGAGCTCCAGATGGCCCCCCCCCAGCAGCTCAGGTCTATGTCACCTGCTCCACAAGTCTGTTCTTCCCAGCCCAGAAGGCTGGGGGAGACTGGCAGGGAATGATAGGATGTGAGGTCTTGGTTTGAAGCTGCAAAAGGGCAGAGGGAGGCTGGACAGGAGGAGAAAGGCCTGGAAGCTGAGGGTGGGGGATCCCTGGAGCAGGTGGTCCAGGAGACTGCCATCCCTGGAGCCATTCAAGGTCAGGCTGGCTGGGTCTCTGGGCAACCTGGGCTGGGGAGTGCTGGCCCTGCTGGGTGCAGGGGGGTTGGACTGGGTGCCCTGTTGAGGACATAGAATCACAGTATCACAGAGTGGCTGAGGCTGGCAAAGACCTCTGAGCTCCTCCAACACCTCACAGCACCCCAGCACCCACCCCAGGGCACTCAGGGCCACAGCTAGGCTGTCCCTCAACACCTCCAGACACGGGGACTCCCCCACTGCCCTGGGCAGTCCAGTCCAGGCTCTAAGCACCCTTTCCCTGAGGAAGGGCTTCCTGACAGCCAACCTCACCCTCCCCTGGCAGCTTCAGGCCCTGCCCTCTCATCCTGGCACTGGGTGCCTGGGAGAAGAGCCTGACCCCCACCTGACTGCACCCTCCCTTCAGGGAGCTGGGGAGAGGGAGAAGGTCCCCTCTGAGTCTCCTCTTCTCCAGGCTGAACCCCCCCAGCTCCTTCCAGCCCTGTGACTCTCCGCTGGCAGAGGGCAGATGTGCTTTATACTGCCAATCCCTCACCACAGAGAGCAGCTAACGGTCTAAGTGAGGGGAAGGGACTGCATCACCAGTGGGGGTAGAACGTGCCTGCAGGTCCCCAGGGAATATCCTACCACCATTCCCTAGACTAATGAGCACATCCACAGGAACCACAGCAGGCTGAACCCTCCCCTGGCCATGAGGAGCTCTGTTGTTCTCCTGGTTCTCCCCTGACTGCTCAGGGTGTCAGCACTCCAGTGAGTTATTGCTCTGCCTTTCTGCACTGGAGAGGTGCTGCTCCTGTCTGGTGGGAGGCAGAGGAGTGCAGGGATCTCCAGTAGGCTTGCCCTTATATAGTAAAAACAAATCTAGCAAGAACAGAGAATCCAACAGAGGAAAAAGAGCAGTGGAAGAGTCAGTTAAAGGGCAGAGAGGGAGAGAGAAGGCTCCATGAGCACTGTGTGTGACCATCTGCTGCCAGGTCAGGTGTTTGATCCTTGACTCTCCTTCCAGTGCAAAAGGATGACACCCTGCCAGGGGTAAATGCTCCTCGGTTGGGTCTGAGCAGGAGCTTCACAGCCCCACCAGTGCCAAGGGGATGCTGAAACCCACTGGGTTTAATGTGCTGACAGAGTGGCTGTCTGCAGAGCAGGGGGACCTGGAGACAGGGGCTCTAGAGAGCAGTAAAAGGTGGCAGGAAACACCCTTCTCTTCCCCAAGGTCACCAGACAAAGCCCTTCTCTTCCCTCCCAAGAGGTGGAAGCAGAATTGAGGTGAGCAGGAGCTGTTTGCTGAGGGAGCCAAGACAGCTCGAGACACCCAGGACACAGTCCTGGCCAACCCCTGGGGAAAGGTGTCCACCTAGTGCTGCCCACACACACAGACCTGAGGGTGAGAGGACAGGGGGCACTGGGTGCCAGCTGGAGCAGAGGAGGTTCCCTCTCAATCTCAGCAGGACCTTCTTCCCAGGGAGGGTCCCGGAGCCCTGGAAGGGGCTGCCCAGGGGGGCTGTGGAGTCTCCTTCTCTGCAGACGTTCCAGCCCCGCCTGGCTGTGTTCCTGTGCCACTGGGTCTGGGTGACCCTGCTGTGGCAGGGGGACTGGACTGGATGATCACTTGAGCTCCCTTCCCATCCCTAATGGTTCTATGATTCCATGATTCCATGAATCATTAGGCTGTTCCAGTGCTCTGGTACTCTCCCTGGGAAGAATGGGATCATGCAGGAAGCTTGAGGAGTGAACAGGCTTTGCCAGCTGAGAGTCTCTGATTGGGAAGAGATTCTCTCGGCTTGCGAGTCCAAAGGAATTTAAGCAATTGGATTCAGTCCCTGCTGAAAGAGTCTCCTCTGTACATGGGGAGCTTTCCAGGCTGGACTCACTTTTTAAGCCCAAGTGGCTAAATGCTAAAGCAAGACATCACTAGAGGAGCCAGTTCCTGGCTGGGACCAGCACTAGTGCGGCCAGCAGGGCTAGGGACATCACTCTCCCCCTGCACTGGGCACTGGGGAGGCCTCCCCTCCAGTCCTGGGGGCAGTGCTGGGCCCCTCCCTGCAAGAAAGAGCTGGAGGGGCTGGAGCGGGTGCAGAGGAGCAACGAGGCTGGGGAAGGGACTGGAGGGAGAGGCTGATGGGGAGAGGCTGAGGGAGCTGGGGGGGTTCAGCCTGGAGAAGAGGAGACTCAGGGGGGACCTTCTCCCTCTCTCCAGCTCCCTGAAGGGAGGGTGCAGTCAGCTGGGGGTCAGGCTCTTCTCCCAGGCACCCAGTGCCAGGATGAGAGGGCAGTGCCTGAAGCTGCCAGGGGAGGGTGAGGTTGGCTGTCAGGAAGCCCTTCCTCAGGGAAAGGGTGCTCAGAGCCTGGACTGGACTGCCCAGGGCAGTGGGGGAGTCCCCGTGTCTGGAGGTGTTGAAGGACAGCCTGGCTGTGGCCCTGAGTGCCCTGGGGTGGCCGCTGGGGTGCTGTTAGGTGCTGCACTGGGCTGGAGGAGCTCAGAGACTGCCAGCCTCAATCATCCTGTGTAAACCCCAGAGAATGACATTTACTGCAGCCTAATAAAACGCTGCTACTTCAAATTGATGCTTCTCTTCCTCTGACAAGCCATGGACCACTGCGAGGTCAGCTCCCACCCAACCCAAAGACAGCTGCTCTGAATGGAAGCAGCCATGGATGAGGGATCAGAAAAGCAATTAAAAGCTCTTTGAACAGCAATAGCTCGGAACAAAGAGCTGATCTGTACTTGTCTGCCGAGAAGTGAATAGAACCCAGCATCTCTAGTGCCATTTGATGTAAATTGAGCCTTTTATGTGGCATCATTACAAGTATCAACAGCTACTTCTGCAAATTCCTCTGGGAAGATGAGCAGGGGGGGTCTCTCCTCACAATTTACACCAAAAATTGTAGACTGGTTTGGGGCTGGAAAGGATCTGAGAAATCAGCTCTTTGCAACCCCCTGCCATGGGCAGTGACACCTCTCACCAGACCAGGGTGCCCAGAGCCCCAGCTAACCTGCCCTTGGGCACTGCCAGGGATGGAGCAGTCACAACCTCCCTGGGCAACCTGGTCCAGGGCCTCAGCACCCTCACAGGGAGGGATTCCTGCCTCAGATCCAATGTAAATCCTCTTTTGAAACCATTCCCCCTTGTCCTGTCACTAGAGTCCCTCATAAGAGGTCCATCTCCATCCCCTTTAGGTATTAGAAGCTGCTATGAGGTGTCTCCAGAGTCTCCTCTTCCCCAGGCTGAACAGCCCCAACTCTCTCAGCCTCTGCTCATCCTTGTGGACTCCTCTGGACTTGTTCCAAGAGCTCCACGTCCTCCTCACACCGAGGACTCCACAACCAGACACACTAGTTCGAGGTGCCTCATGAATGAACTCAGAGCTCACCCTTCTGCTGAGACAGGACAACCCAACGGGCCTCTGTCCTGCTGGACAATGAGCTAGGAATTAAGACAGAGCATGGAACCCCCTCAGACCAACCAGTGACAAGAGGGTACCAGCTTGCAGAGACACAGAGACACTTGGAAAGAGCCCCTGGAACTAGACCTGCTGTACCGGGCACCTCTCCCCATGGCACAGAGGTCACGGGTTTGGAGCTCACAGTTGCTGCTTGGTTGCTGCAGTGCCATGGCACAGCCCTCAGCTGCTCTGGAGAGCTGTCAGCTGCAGCAACTGCAGAACAAAAGCATCCAACCTAGTGGAATTGCCTGGAAGATTAATGCAAGGATCGCTGTGCTTGGCTCTCGTGGTCTGGGGGAGCGTTGGAGAGAGACAAATAAATACACAAAGCAGGAGGAGAAAAGCAAGAGGAAAAAAACCTCCACACCAGCCAATTAACCTTGGAAAAACAAGTTGTGTGGCTGCTCTCTAACAGCATCCTGTAACCTCATTACCAGCTGCACACAAGGTGCCAGTTGGGAGACAGAGGGGGGCTGTTGATCCTGCAGATGCTCCCTGCGGGAGGATCCTACGGTTGCTAATGATGGAAGAACCAAAGAAACCTCTTTCCCATCGTTGCTGCCCCAAACCACCCCCGTGCTGCCTCCCAGTCTTCAGTCTGACTCTGAGGATCTTAGAGTCATGAAGGTTGGAAGGGTCCTCCAAGCTCATCCAGTCCAACCATCACCCCAACCCTGCCTACTGAATCCAGTCCCCCAGGGCCACAGCTACTTGTTGCTTGAACCCTTCCAGGGACGGTGACTCCCCCTGTCCCTGGGCAGCCTGTTCCAACCCCTGAGCACTCTGTCAGGGGAGAGATCGCTCCTGATGGCCACTCTAACCCTCCTCTGGGGCAACTTGAGGCTGATTCCTCTTGCCCTACTGCTGGTGACTGGAGAGAAGAGACTGACCCCCTCTTCTCTCCACCCTCCACTCAGGTAGCTGTGAAGAGCACTAAGGTCTCCCCTCAGCCTCCTTCTCTCTAGACAGAACCCCCCCAGCTCCCTCAGCCTCTCCCCTGTCCTCCAGGCCCTTCAGCAGCTCTGTCGCCCTTCTCTGCACCCGCTGCAGCCCCTCAGTGTCCTTCTTGTATTGAGAGGAGAAGGAGAGCTCTGGGCACAGCAGTTCTGGTGTCTCCTCATCTTTCCCACCGGTCAGCTAGGTGCTGCAGTGGCTGTGCCCTCAGCCATGGGACAGGGTCCTTGTCCAGGAGGGCACGGGGCGGGCTGTGTGCATTCACTAGGGTGCTGCTACCCAAACACGGCCAGAGCAACCACGGGAGCAGCCTGCTGGGAGCTTCCAATTCCCATAAGGACACGGATTGATGTCTTGAGGGGATCGGGACAGGGACCTCAGCCATCTGGAGGGAGCATCATGCAGCACAAAGTCAAACCCAGTATAAACCAGCCCGTTACAGCCTGGTGCTCCGCTAGCAGCAAGGACCATCCCTGCACGATCTGCCGTCACACAAGTGGCTGGGGACCGGCTTTCCCACCGCTGCCTGCCTGAGGTTTTCCCCCAGCACCCATCAAGGCACCCTCCAGGCACTGACAGAGCTGGATCCACCTGCCAGCGGACCATCCATGCAGGAACGCTGCTGCTGGGAGGAACGAAGGCTCCTGACGAGGAGCGTTTCCTAATTGTTGGGGAACAACTAACCCTGCAGGGAGCTGGCAGCGACAGCTGTTGCTCCGTTGGGTTTGGATGCTCCCTGCTCTAAGGTGAAGTGGGGGAGTCACCATCCCTGCAGGAGTGGCTGTGGCCCTGGGGGACAGGGTTTAGCAGGCAGGGTAGAGTGGGGGTGCTGGTTGGACTGGATGAGCTTGGAGGGCTCTTCCAACCTTCCTGATGCCCTGATCTGCTGTTGCAGAGTTCAGGGCTGTGTGTTTTCACTGAGTACTTGGTTTTCACAGTATCCCAAGTGTCTCAGGTTGGAAGGGACCTTGAGGATCATCTAGTCCAACTCTTTAAGCTAAAGAACTCCAGTTCAAATGAGCTGGCCCAGCACCCTGTCCAGAGGAGCTTTAAAACTCTCTGAAGCTGTGGAATCCACCCCTTCCCTGCAAAGACCATTCCAGGGTCTAATTGCTCTCACGAGGAAAGATGTTCCTCTGCAGTCCAACTGGAATCTCCCCAGGAGCAGCTTCTCTCCATCACCCCTTGTCCTTTCTCTGGGACCACTCGTGAAAAGGGAGTCTCCATCCTCTTGGTGGCCACCAAGCGGTCCCCGCTCAGCCGTCTCTTCTCAAGGCTGAAGCGTAGAAGATGGCACTTACAGCACACGAACTAGGTGGAGGATTGTTTGCCATGGCCCTGAGCTGGGCTTAATCTTGGGAAAGCATGGAATCTCACTGGCAGGAAGAGATCTTTAAGGCCATCCAGTCCAACCACTGACCCAGAACTGCAGGGTCACCTCTAACCCCTGTCCCTCGCCCCACATCTCCATGGCTGTGCAACCCCTCCAGGCACAGGGACTCCACTCACTGCCCTGGGCAGCCTGGCTCAGTGTTTGATAACCCTTTGGGTGAAGAGATTCCTTCGAACATCCAGCCTAAACCTCCCCATTTCCTCTGGCCCTGTCACTTGCCACCAGAGAGAAGACGCTGGAGTGACCTTGTCCTGCCCTTGGGTTGACTCTGCTGCTCTGTCTGCCTTTCCTCCTCCCTCCTGATCAAAGCAAGAGGAGGAAGAACTTCATCATAAGTAACCTTGACCTGGTGCTGATCCTGCAGTGGGATGATTGTGGAGGATGAACCTTTGAGCATCCACCTCACAGAAGACCGACACGAGGACCTCCAGGCCTCCCTGGGAGGCATCACCCGACAGCAGGGCAGCACGAGAGACTCCAGAGCGCATCTTGAGCGAACAGTTGGAAGGATCCTTTTCACCCCCCCAAGAAAGCAAAGCCCAGCTCCCCTCAGAGTGACCAACTGGAGCTACTCGAATGATTCACCTCCCTCTCCCATCGCACAGCCCCTCCAGCTCCCATCAGCTTAAACAACAAGGTCAAGCTGTTCTCAGCTGCTGGCGCTGCTTTCTGCCATCACCCTGTCCAGGGATCAGCACTCTTTCTCTTTCCTCCCTCCAGACACTTACAAACAAGAGACCTGCTTGCACCCTAGGAGATCAGATTGAAGGGTTTGGAGTCTTCAAGGAGAAATTCATGTTGTGGGGGGGTTTTAATCCCCCCCCTATTGCTTTCAGCAACACTTGACAGGTGAAGGCTTTATTAAAAGAAGCAGGATCACTGAAGAAACCTCCCTGGGGGTTACCTGCACCTCAAGGTCCTCTGTGCCCCACCTCCACCTGAGCAAAGAGGGCTGTTCCACCAGAGAACCCACATTTCTAGGACTAATTTGCAGGAAACAAACAGTCAGGACCTGAGCTGCCACAGCCTAACACGTGCACGTAACCTCCCCGCCTCTCAGCAAGCCCTGCCAGCCACCTTCCAGCCTCCTCACACTCCAAACGACGCTCCATCTGCATCATCAGTCCCTCCACCCCACAGGGTGTTTCCTACAGGCATGAAAACCCGCTCTCTCCTTTGAGAGCCACACCAAGCCGACTGAGAGCACCTCCGAGTCCCTCAGGGCTCTGCAAGACATGCAGCACTCACCTGCTCGTGGTACTCGATACCCATGCTGAGCGTGTTGATGAGGATGGCGATCATGATGCCCCTGTTGAAGTACTTGCTCTCCACGATCCTCTTCAGCTTGCTGCCGAACGCCTTCCACAGGCGGGTCACCTTGTTCCTCTCCTTGGGTTTCTTCTTCTTCCTCCTCCTCCTGCCCCGCTGCTGCTGCTGGAGCTGGTCCCGGCGGTCGCCGTGCCGCAGGTCCTGGGTGAACTCGTAGACACCGTTGCTGTCGGAGTCGCAGCTGTCCGACTCGCTGCAGGCAAACTCGGGGTCGTCCAGGAGGCTGGCGCAGAAGGGGCACTCCTGGAGCTCACAGGTCAAGGTGGCACCCGGAGGGCTGGGCAGGGGGCACGCCACGCTCAGCCCCGATATCCGGCTGGGGGTCCGGCGTAGACCTGCAAGGGGAGAGGCACACGGTGAGAAGCTCACGGCCCCGAGGACAGACCCACGTCCTCACCCAGGCAATGCTGGGCTGACCTCAAGTGGATCCCTGGTTGGTGGAGTTGGAAGAGACCTCTGGAGATCATCTAGTCCAACCACCCTGCTGCTACAGCAGGATCCCCTAGAGCAGATCCCACAGGAACACATCCAGGAGGGTTTGGGATGACTCCAGAGGAGGAGACTCTCTCTCCGGGCAGCCTGGGCCAGGGCTCTGGTATCATCACCATGAACAAGCTTTTCCTTACGCTGAAACTGAACCTCCTGGGTTCCAGTTTGTGCCCACTGCTCCTTGTCCTTGTCCTGTCACTGGGCACCGCCAAGAAGAGCCTGGTCCCATCGACCTGACACTCACCCTTCAGGTATTTCTAAGCATCAATGACATCCTCCTCAGGCTGCTCCTCTCCAACTGAAGAGCCCCAGCTCTCTCAGCTTCTCCTCACAAGGAAGATGCTCCAGCCCCCTGATCATCCCAGGGGCTCTGCACTGGACTCTCTCCAGTAGCTCCTTGTCCCTACTGAACTGGAGGGTCCAGCACTGGACGCAGCCTCACCATGGCAGAGTAGAGCTGGAGGAGAACCTCCCTTGACCGACTGGTCACTCAGGAAACCAGGGGTCTCCTCGGCCACAGGGGCCCAGTGCTGGCTGATGGTCAGCATGTGACCCACCAGCACAGAGTCACAGAGTGTTAGGGGTTGGAAGGGACCTCGAAAGATC
>VZRI01028826.1:301907-312087 GCA_013397515.1 Upupa epops
GGAGCAGAGGAGCTGCGGTCAGGCTGTGCCAGGGATCTTAGGGAAGACTTCTTCCCAGAGAAGGCCTTGGAAGGAGGCTTGGAAGAGGCTGCCTGGGGAGGAGGTGGAGGCAGCATCCCTGGAGGGGTTCAACAAACAAATTGTCTGAGGAGTGGTTGGGGGTTGCACCGCTGCAGTGGTACCGGGTGACGAGTCCAAGAGGAGATCCACAAAGATGTCAAACAGGAGAAGCAAAGCCCAGCGGCCTCTTTATCCCTTCTGTACCCCTTTTGTGTACAAGCGAGTAGTAAATAATGCAAATTCTAATTACATCTTAAATATTCTGCGAGCTGGAGGATGGTTTCAGCCCTCCAGAGGAGAAACGCTGGGGTGTTGATTGATTCTTGCTGAAAACGCTGTCTAGCGGGGGAGAAACATCCCTCTGCAACCCCTGCTTGGCCACCCTCACTGGCTGTCTCAGCAGCTGCTTCCCAGGTGGCAACCTGCAGGAGGCCAGCAGCAGCCCTCAGGTAAACTCCTCGTGGAGCCAGGGCTCTGTGTTTAATCATTTGAATCCTTTTCACTTCCAGCCAAGTGCAAATCTGCATCCGATGTGGTTGGAGATGTTGGGTTCATTTTTCATCCCCAAGTGCCTGTGGCTGGAGGAGCTGCTGCTGGTGCAGCCTGACCCCAAAATGCCCATCTGAAGAGAGGGCGAGGAAGGGAAAGGACAAAGGAAGGGCATCCTGTGTAGGATTAGTCTGGAGCAAATGAGGGTCCAACCTGAAAGGAGGTTGGAGGGAGGTGGGGGTTGGTCTCTTCTTCCAAGTAATNGCTTCTGTACCCCTTTTGTTTACACGAAACGTGGACTCTAGGCACCCTAGTGCGTCCTGGATCTGTGACCTCTCCAACTTCTTCAACAGGAAAAAACAGACTGGGTTGGACAGGACCTCAGGGATNAGATGCCAAGGCTACCAGAGCAGTGGTGGAGTCACCATCCCTGGAGGGGATGCAACTTCTTCCCAGGGAGGGTCCCGGAGCACTCGAAGGGGCTGCCCAAGGGGGTTGTGGAGTCTCCTTCTCTGCAGACGTTCCAGCCCCGCCTGGCTGTGTTCCTGTGCCACTGGGTCTGGGGGATCCTGCTGTGGCAGGGGGATTGGAGTGGATGATCTTTCCAGGTCCCTTCCCATCCCCAGGATTGAGAGTCTTCATCACAAAGAGAAGGTGCCAGGCACTGGCACCCAGGCACTGCCAGGGATGCAGCAGCCACAGCCTTCCGGGAAACCTGCTCCAGGACCTCAGCACCCTCACAGGGAGGGGTTTCTGCCTCAGATCTCAGCTCCATCTCCACTGTTTTAGTTTGAATCCACCCCCCTTGTCCTAGCACCAGAGACCTGCACATGAAATCCCTCCCCAGCTTTCCTGCAGCCCCTTCAGATGCTGGAAGGCTGCTATAAGGTCTCCATGGAGCCTTCTCCAGGCTGAACAGCCTCAACCCTCAGCCTGTCCTCACAGCAGAGGGGTTCCAGCCCTCCTATCATTTCTGTGGTCTCCTATGGACCACTCCAACTCCACATCCTTCCTGTGCTGGGGCCTCCAGAGCTGGACACAGCAGATCCTGAAGAGCAGAGCATAGCCTAAGCACAGCTGCACAGGTCATTGATAGCAGCACTGGTGACCCCAAACCCTCACAAACATCATTCAGTGGGCTCATAAATGGCACAAAACCTCCACAACCTAGGCTACCAAAGGAAGGCCAGTTGCTCTCTCTCTCCATCTCATGCTGAATAATGCAAGATCCTCATCCCACAGCGAAAGGACCACCTCTGTCAGATGACTGCTGCTCCTAACAAACGGCCTCTCAGTCCATATGCAGGGGGGCTGATTTACTGCCATCATTATCCTCTGCCTCTGCTGTCTGTGTCAAGTACCTCCTGCACAGGGAGCGTATTTAACTGTTTAGCTGCAGCAATAACGAGTCCATTACATCGAGAGAGCCAATAAATCAGCGCTCGACAGCAAAGCTGAGAGATGGGAGGCTGCAAGGAGGAGAAGGGAAACAAAGTCAGAGCGAGCTCCTTGCTGGCAGATGACTGCACCATCTTGAGCGACAGAGCTGCTCCCGACACTGCTGACTGGAACACAAGAGATAAACGTTTTGGGTGTCCAAGTAGTCAAGCTTTACCCATCCCCTGGCTGCTCCATCCCTGGCAGTGCCCAAGGCCAGGCTGCATGGGGCTCTGGGCAACCTGGTCCAAGGGGGGATGTCAGTCCTGATCCCAGTCACTCTGAAACACTGTGCAGGGGACAACAGCTGAGGAACAGCAGCAAAAGCAGACAAACCAGCCTTCCTCTTTGCAATCCCTCACTGCTCCCTCCAAGCTCTGCACCTCCTCAGCTGGAGCCTCTGCAGGCACCGTGAGCAGGGGTGCAGGTCCTGGCCTCAGCGAAGTCAGCATCAAGGAGGGCAAGCAATCTCCTCCTCATTGCCCAGGGTCAGAATGAATGAGCCCTTGGTTAGATCCCATTAGCTCATACGAGCTCCAAGTTACTGCACAGAAGAGGTATCTGCCCATCTGAAGGGCAGGTGGCCTGCAGCACAGGGCTGTCCCAGCCAGCTGTCTCCTCTGTTTGGGCAGGTGGCCATTGCCTTGGGACTGCAGTACCCACAGAAGGACAAATGAAGTGGGTGGCATCAACTGACAGGGTCACAGAGTGTTAGGAGTTGGAAGGGAACTCCACAGGGCACCCAGTCCAACCTCCTGCACCAAGCAGGGCCAGCACTCCCCAGCCCAGGTTGCCCAGAGCCCCAGCCAGCCTGAGCTTGAATGGCTCCAGGGATGGAGCAGCCTGGTCCAGGGCTCCCCCACCCTCAGATCCCAGAGCTCTCTCCTCCTGTCCAGCCTCCCTCTGCCCTTTTCCAGCTTCAAACCAGGACCTCTCATCCTCTCGTTCCCTGCCCTTGGGAACAGCCTTCCCCAGCCCTCTGGCTGGGGTTGCTATAAGGCCCCCTTGGAGCCTTCTCCTCTTCAGGCTGAACAACCCCAACTCTCTCAGCCTGTCCCTGGAGCAGAGGGGCTCCAGCCCCCCGATCACTTCAGTACCACACGACCAGACATCTTCCTTCTGCAGGCGATTCAGCGCTCCCTTCCCAGGGCACTGCTGTCAGGGTGCGAGCCTGCTGGGCTGGCATCAGCGCTCCTGAACACGAGCAGGGTTTCTGTTTGAATCTCCTGACAGCAGCAAGGGGGCTGCTGAATGCAAAAGAGCCTCCTCGGAGAATTCCCTCGCCTAGAGCCTCCTGGTGATGGGCCAGAGATGTGTTTCTCCTATGACTTGATTAACTTGTTAACCGAGATGTCTTCCTCAGCAAAACCCTCGCAGGAGCGATACGCAGCCAGAAATGGAATCATCCACCCATCAGCCCAGAGCTGATGTCAAGAGGGTCTTTCATGAAGGAAGTCCCTCTGAAAACATAGCTGCTCCTGAAGAGCACGGGAAGAAAAGGCCAGAGCTCTCCAGAGCTCCTCAACGCCATCGGTTCTGCTCTCTCCAGAGCTCCTCAACACCATCGGTTCTGCTCTCTCCAGAGCTGCTCAACCCCATCAGTTCTGCCCTCTCCAGAGCTGCTCAACCCCATCAGTTCTGCTCTCTCCAGAGCTGCTCAACACCATCGGTTCTGCCCTCTCCAGAGCTCCTCAACACCATCGGTTCTGCTCTATCCAGAGCTCCTCAACACCATCAGGTCTGCTCTCTCCAGAGCTGCTCAACCCCATCAGGTCTGCTCTATCCAGAGCTGCTCAACCCCATCGGTTCTGCTCTCCTCACTTGGAGGCTTCTTCTAACTGCTGACCTGGTGCTACTGAGCTTCAACTCTGAAAGGTAGTGTGAGCACAGCTCAATAGCTTTAGTTGTTAAATGCCCTCTGCTTACAGCAATTGCTTTGATTTAGCAGCCAACTTAGTGCCCTCATGATTTACTCCTTCCATAGCTGCAGTTAGATTGTTCTCAGCTCCTCAAAGCTGAGGCTATTCCTTCTAAAAGGAATAAAGAGGTTCTGGCTGGCAATGCTCTTTAGCATTTGGACAGCCTAAGCAGCCCTGAATCCAATCATAAACCTCCTGGCAGCTGCCACAATGATCTGTAGACACAATATCCAACTTTGCCAGCCACTCTGCTCTGCCCAGAGGAACCAGTTAAAGCCTCTGATGCGGCTGGCGTGTTCCTCCCAGGTGGAAGCTGCACAATTTCAGGCTGAGGAAATGAAATACTGGCAGGAAACAGCCTGCAGAAAGGCTCTGCGAATGGGAAAGGAAGCAGGGCCCCTCGAGAAGTACCCACTGGTCTTCAGCAGACCAGCACAGTCACTGTGATGATACGTTGCCCTCTGCCTTGTCTCTGGCAAGAGCATCGTTGCCTCATGGTGGGAACCAGACAGCACCTCCTGGGCTCAGCCATCAGGCTCTTCAAAGAGCCGTGCAAGTGCAGCCAGAGCTCTGTCTACCATTCAGTGCTTTGATTTCCCTCTTCTCTTTCTACTATCACCCAGGAATATTCAAATCCAGCCTGGCAGCTCCTCGCTTGACATGCAGCTTCCAGAGGAGATCCAAAGCTTTTGAAAAACAACAGCATCTAGGAGAGACTTAGGATCAGCCAGAACCCTTGGGATGGGGATTGAAGCTTCTCACACAGAATCCTGGACGGAAAGGAGCTCCCAGATCCCCAGTCCAACCATCCCCACCCCAACACAACCCCTCAGTCCCTGAGAGACTGACAGACACAGCCTGACCCCCTCCCTGCTGCCACTCAAGCAGGGCTGAAGCACCATGGCTACAGGGTTCTTCAACACCTCCAGGCAGGGGGACTCCACCACCTCCCTGGGAAGGCCCTGCCAGTGCCCAACCACTCTGGCTGCAGAGAATCTCTGCCTCAGAGCCAGTCTGACCCTCCCCTGCCTCAACTGCAGAGCAGTGCCCCTGCTGCTGTCAGCAGGCACCAAGGAGCAGAGGCCAACAGCCACCCCTCCACAGCCTCCCTGCAGGGAGTTGGAGAGGGCAGGGAGGTCCCCCCTCAGCCTCCTCTCCTCCAAACTCACCCTGCTCAGCTCCCTCAGCCTCTCCTCACACAACTGGTTCTCTCAACCCCTCCTGAGCTGGGTAGCTCTGCTCTGGACCCATTCCAGCATCTCCAGGTCTTTCCTAGTATAAGGGGTGCAGAGCTGAACCCAGGACTCGAGAGGCAGCCTCCCAAGGGCTGAGTCCAAGGGCACGAGAACTCCCCTTCTCAGCAGCAGAGGGAGTCAAGATGCTCTGCTGCGACAGCACCAAGGCAAACAAGATGCTCCAAGCAAGGAGCTGCCCAATTACAGCTCCCCAGTGGAAACTGGAAGTGAAAGAGTTGATAGTGGAATGGGAAACTGGAGGGAAAGTCAGAGGAAAGTCGAGCTCTGTGGGGGGAATTGATCATCAGTACCACAAGTAAAAGGAGAATTTTAGTTTAAGGAGTAGCTGTCACCTCTGCTTTGGGAGGACTAAATGAACTGGGGCACCCGGCCAACAGCCCAGAAATTCACAGTAAAAACAGAAAGGGCAAAATACAGAGGGAGAAAAGTGGATGGAGGGTTTAAACCAGAGTGAAACCTGTGAGACCACAGCCTCCGGGCTGGGTAGAGGAGTTACCCAGTGCTCCAGAGCTCTGTCACCCTCAGCGTGGAGAAGTTTCTTCTGGAATTTAGATGGAACCTCCTCTGTTCCAGCTGGCACCCAGTGCCCCTTGTCCTGTCCCCAGATGCCCTTGAGCAGAGCCTGGCTCCATCCTCCTGANGCCCCTCTCTCGATCTGCTAACCACCCCCTTCTGATCCCCCCCAGGATGCTGTTGGCCCTCTTGGCCACCAGGCCCCACTGCTGCCTCAGAATCACCCTGCTGGCCACCAGAACCCCCAGGTCCCCTTGTCCTGCCCTGCTCTCCATCAATCTCACCCAATTATTCTACTCAACCTGCTTGCATTTCCAGTTTCAAGCAGCTGCCTCCAAACTCTTTTCTCCTCTGAAGGGTTCAGCAAACGACGCCAGGCAGAGGAAGGACAAAGAATCCCAAGGAGAATCCTACCTGGAAAATAGCTATCCAGGCATAGCCAATGTTATCAAAGTTGATAGCTCCGTTGTGGGGGTTGACATCCCCCGCCATGCAGACGTTGTAATACTGGTTCCAGTTGATGCAGGCGTTCCTGCTGCTGGAGTCGGGGTTGTATAAAGTTGGGGTGTAGGAGTCCATGCTCAAGGTGCACTCCACCTTGTACTCCTTCCTGGTTGGGATGTTGGAGCATTTCTGCATCCCGTTTTCCCGGTGCGATGAGCAGATGAAGGGGTTCTCCTCCGCCTCGTCCGTTCGGTAGTAGGGGTGCAGGAAGGTGAGGTTGTACGTCCTGCAGGGGGAAGGAAGAGGAGGAGAAGGTGATCAGGATGGACATGAGGAAAAACTTCTCCCTGGAAAGAGTCCTCAGGCCTTGGCACAGGCTGCCCAGGGAGGGGGGCTCAATCGCCATCCCTGGATGGGTTTCAGAGTCTTGGAGATCTAGAGCGCAGGGATAGGGTTTGGGGTTCATGGTTGGGCTCAGGGTTGGATTCTATGATCTCGAAGGGCATTCCTCAACCTAAACTAACCTGTTGTACCATGAAACACTGCATCCCTTCTCTCAGCAGCTGATGCTGCATTCTAGCCCTGGTTTGGGTTAGTTGCTCTTCGGATCTACAAGCCTGGGGGACAGCAAACCACCGCTGGGCTACCATCCCCTACCTTTGCCTACAAAGCTCTTTGCACCACAGAATGACTGAGGCTGCTGGTAAAGCCCTCTGAGCCCCTCCAGCCCAGCCCAGCCCCTAACATCACCCCAGCAGCCACCCCAGGGCACTCAGGGCCACAGCCAGGCTGTCCTTCAACACCTCCAGACACGGGGACTCCCCCACTGCCCTGGGCAGTCCAGTCCAGGCTCTGAGCACCCTTTCCCTGAGGAAGGGCTCTTCTGATGCTCAGAGCATAGAGGAAAGCTGATGGCAAAGCAGCTTTCCAAGCCATTCGATTGAGTGAATCAATTCCCCTCTGTGAAGGAGGGGCTAAACTTTAACAAGGAGCCACCCAGCCACGGGCACAATCACTAATCCCTTCTCTCCCTCCATCAGAAAACCAAGAGCCCTCATCAATAGGAGCTGTGTGCTCGTTGCAGAGCTGGATTCATTGGTCTGGATCAAGGTTAGGGCTAAGATAAGCAAGAGCTATAAGCGCAGCCTGGCAGGGATGTGCCTCTTCCCCCTCCCCAAGGGATGCTCTGGTGCAGATCCTCAGGCAAGCAGAGCCCAGGACTTCTCATGCTGAGAAGGCATCAGGAAAACCCAGCAGCACTGCTCAAACCCCAGCGACTGCAAAGACCTAGAGCAGCCCTTATCTGCTGTGCTCAGAGCTGCAGGGATCAGAGATGCTGCACAATCAACCAGAGATAGGGAAAAAGGCATCACATGAGTTACAGGAGAGAGCAAGATGCAGGGAGAGGATAAGCAGGGAATTCAAGGCAGGAGAGCTCTACTTTTATCTGTGTCTGAATGCACTTGGCTCCGAGGGACAGACTAGTGCTTGAACTTGCTCCCCAAACCCCTGGAGTCGAGCAGGAGTCACTCAGCAGCTGTACTTCAAGGAGACAGCTCCAGAACCAGGTGGAACAGAGAAACTCAGCACAAACTTACTCCTTCCACCAACCACCCTGAGAGCAGCACCCACTCCCCCCCTACCCTCCACCCACCATGAGCAGCAGTTTCCAGAGCCCTGGAAGGGGCTGCCCAGGGGGGCTGTGGAGTCTCCTTCTCTGCAGACGTTCCAGTCCCGCCTGGCTGTGTTCCTGTGCCACTGGGTCTGGGGGATCCTGCTGTGGCAGGGGGACTGGACTGGACTTTCAAGGTCCCTTCCAGTCCCCAAGGATTCTATATAAAAATATGTATAGTACAAGCAGGTATAGATAATATTCATATATAACAGAATGCTCAATTGTTGTTCATAAACATTTAAAGTATTTCTCTCTAAACCACCCTTTTATTACTATTTATCATCATTTCTTTCCCTCCCTGGAGCTGAGCTCTGAGATGGAGGCTCCACAGAGCACAGTGACAACCAGTGCTGCGGGAGCCCATGCACCCAGTTGCACTGAAAAGAAGGAACTCACTCAGGTTGGGGACCTACAGGACCAATCCCTCTCCCAAGCACCTCTCCTCCAGCCACTCCACACTGCAACTGGAGAAGCTCTTGATGTGGCCCTCACTGAGATTTGAGATGCTTCTTGTTTGCCAGGAGCCCTGGGCTGAAGCAGCAGAGCTGCCTGTAGAGGCATCACCCAGAGCTGCTAAGATCTGAGCTGGAGCCTCCTGGAGATCCAAAGGAAGGAGGATACTGTGGTATAAAAGCAGGAAAGCAAAGGCTGTGCAGGGTGGATGGAGCTGCTACCCGACTGGTTCTACCCTCTGTTGTGGTACCCACTACCCCCTCCTTTTTCTCTCTGCCTCCCCCCAGTAGAGAGCAGGGTCAGGACTCTGCAAACCCTGTCAATTTAAGACCCTTGGCTGGCAAAACCAACAGGGAGCAAGGAGAGCAAGGATGAGAGACACACGTGTTTCAGGATGAGGGAATCCCCGCTACCCTCAAAACACACGGATTTCCTCTGCCAAGAGCATCTCCCCCCGCACAGAGGAGAAGGCAGTCCGCCTGGCTCGCTCCTTGCCAGCAGGCAGAGTCCAGCTACCTTATTAAGGGTAATGAATCCACTGAACACGAGACTCTGGTGCTCCAGGGAAAAGACATGAGAGACTAAGCCCTGGGATGGAGCTCATTATCAAATTAGGGAGGATTAACACCCCTTCCCCAGCCAGCTGCCCAGGGCTCATCTTTCCCTGGGCTTGCAGCAGCCTTGCAGTGGAGTTTCCCCCCCCTTCTGTGTCCCCAGGGACATTGATGGGTGGGAGGCACAGGACTGGGGCAGAGAAGTGCCCTGGCACAGGGCACTGGTGTGGCTACACATTGGGTACTGGGGTCAGTTCTGGGCACCTCAGTACAAGGAGATTCCTACAGTGGTTCAGGTTGGAAGGGACCTTAAAGATCATAGAGGTCCAACCCCCCTGCCATGAGCAGGGACACCCCCCACCAGACCAAGGTGCTCAAGGCTNAGACAAGGTCAATAGAGCTGGTAAAGGGCCTGGAGGACAGAACTGATGGGGAGAGGGTGAAGGATCTCACCTCATAAGATGTCAGTCTGCTTTTTGGTGCCTGTGTTTTTAATTCTCCAGCACCACAGCAAAGCCCACAATGATTGAGGCTGCCAAAGCCCCCTGAGCATCTCCAGCCCAGAACCTAACAGCACCCCAGTGGCCACCCTAGGGAACTCAGGGCCACAGCCAGGCTGTCCTTCAACCCCTCCAGACACAGGGACTCCCCCACTGCCCTGGGCAGTCCAGTCCAGGCTCTGAGCACCCTTTCCCTGAGGAAGGGCTTCCTGACATCCGACCTAACCCCCCTCTGGCAGCTCCAGGCCCTGCCCTCTCATCCTGACTGCAGCCCTGTGCAGTGAGCTCTAGGTGATGCTGCTTTAGCAGGGGGTCAGACCAGATGATCTCTGAGGTCCCTTCCCACTCTGACAAATCTATGATTTTATGATTTGTTAATCTGATACTGGAACCAGCAGAGCTGGACAAACCCTCTCCTGCAGCAGGGCTGCCCCACAGAGCCTCATTTCCCTGGCAAGCTCTACCCTTGCTCTCAGCATCCCTGAGCACTCAGCATCCAGCAACAGCCACCCAAACTCACTGAGGCATCAGCACAGAGCTACAGGGAAGGAGATCCCTCCCAAACCTCCTGCCTCACCTTTCCATGACCAGAAGCAAGACCCTGATAAGAAAACCCTGCGAAGCCTTTGATGCTGCTGACGGCCGTTACGTAACGGGCTGCCTCACCTCTGCTTCGCCAACGCGCTCCCCGGAGCTCACTTAGAAGCTTCACTGCACTCAGCATCACCCAGCGCCTCACAAACCTGGTCAGCAGGATGAGAGAGACCCCCTGGAGCTAATTCCAGCCCTGCTCAAGGCTCTGCCCACACACAGGGGCAGCCCCATGGGATGGGACCAGCTGAGTGCAGCTTTACCACCATCCTTTCATCAGCTCAGGGGG
>VZRI01028826.1:317115-333852 GCA_013397515.1 Upupa epops
CTGCTGGCCTTCTTGGCCCCCTGGGCACCCTGCTGGCTCCTCTGAAGCCGGCTGTCTGCCAGCACCCCCAGGTCCTGTCCTGCTGGGCAGCCTTTGAGCCCCTCATCCCCAGCCTGGAGCAGTGCCTGGGGTTTCACTCCGTTCCCATTCCGTGTGATGCCTGGTTTCCTCCACACAGCAGAGGACCACAAATAAAGCAGTGATTTGAGAGCAACAACCCAGTGACCACTACTAAAAAAAACCCCAAGCACCCCAGCACCAGTCCCTGACAAAGATAGAAATTGGATTTTTCCAGTCATTTTCAAGAATCATTTTACCAGAGACGCTGTTTTGGTTGGCTCAGCTTCTCCTTTCTTTGTGCAACAAGTAAAACCGAAACGAGCTCGTGGGTGAATTTATTGTCCCTGGGGGTGAAGAGCTAACAGCACTGGCTGGGACCCAGGGAAGCACCCGGACATCTCAGAGTTGGAAGGGAGCTCCAAAAGGCAGCCAGTTCAACCCTCCTGCACCAAGCAGGGCCAGCACTCCCCAGATCAGGTTGCCCAGAGCCCCAGCCAGCCTGAGCTTGAATGGCTCCAGGGATGGAGCAGCCTGGTCCAGGGATCCCCCACCCTCAGATCCCAGACCTTTCTCCTCCTCTCCAGCCTCCCTCTGCCCTTTTCCAGCTTCAAACTAGGAATCCTCATCCTCTCGTTCCCTGCCCTTGGGAACAGCCTTCCCCAGCCCTCTGACAGCCCCTGGCAGGGACTGGAAGGTCACTGTAAGGTTCATAAAATCATTTTGGTTGGATAAGACCTTCAAGCTCATCCAGTCCAACCCTGAACCCAGCTCTCAGGGGTTGGACGGCCACTGGAAGGTCCCCCTGGAGCCTTCTCCTCTGCAGGCTGAACAACCCCAACTCTCTCAGCCTGTCCTCATGAGCATTGGGGCTGTTCAGCCTGGAGAAAGCACCTGGAGTTCCCTCCTGGGTCCCTGTGACTGAACAGCGGGTTCATCTCTCCTGACCCAGCCCTCACTCCAATCTGCTCGATGTTCCCTCACGACTGCCAGCAGCAAAGCGACGGCTGGGGGAGCACGGCTGTCCCAGAGGATGCAGCTGAGCAGGATCGTGCTGCTGGCTGGGATGTGGTTGATGCCTGACATCCCCCCTGGCTAAGCCAGAGCACCCCCAGGGATGAATGAGTAGAAACAGAGCTCTGTTATTACCAAACCAGCACAAATACAAGGAAAGAGAGGGTTGTCCCTGCCCATTCTCCACAGACCCTGATTATATCTGTCTGAAGCAGTAAAAGAATCGATGTGAGAAGGGCACGGGAGTTAAGTGGCTCCTAAACAACTAATCTCTGCAATCACCTGCCCTCCAGGAACCCTCTCAGGATGCTAACCCTGCCCCAGCTCTTGCTCAAGGCACCGGTAGTGCTGGAAGAGCAATCTCGCCGGGCATCAACTCAACTCCCGACAGGAATCCAGCTCCTTGGGTTGAGTCTCACCCGCTCCTCACAAAACATTAAGCCTTGCAGATGGAAAGATGAATAAACTCGAGTGAGGGTGTCGCAGAGGACAACCTAAAAGGCTTCTTTTCAGGGCTCAGTAGCAGATTCAAACACAAGCTGGACTCAGGTTGAAGCAGTGCCTGGATCTGGAGGTGTTTGGATGCCTGGGCTGTGGTTCAATGGGTTTAGAGACCCTCTAATTCCCCCAGTTTGAGCTTCCCACTGTCTCATGGGATCGGGATGAAGGGCATCGTGGATTCAGAGCAAGCCTCATGCTCACCCCAACCTGAGACCCAAGCTCATGGCACTGTCCCTCCACTCTTCCCATCCCACTGAGGCTGTGAAGTCATCTCCCCCGTGAGGTTTTCCCTCCAGACTTCCTCCTGTGCTTGCGGGCAGCTCCGAATCCCTGCTCCCAAAATTCCATCAGAGAAAACAAAGCTCTGGGGGGGGCTTCACCATCCTCTGTAGCCTCTTGTTTCTCTCTTGCTCAGCCTCAAATGATTTCACTGTTGAACTCACAGGCTTCTTAGTTCAAGAAAAATCCTGAAGATTTAGAGCTCAGAGAGAACCTGTGAGCAGACACCTTCTGCTCCCTCACATCTTCCTCGGAGGGACTGGAGCCAGCCCCCTACAGGGGAGTTTGTTTTGCTGTCCCTGGATAGGACAAGGGGCACTGGGTGATGCAGCATCCCTGCTGAGGGAGCTGGGGCTCTGGAGCTGGGAGAAGAGGAGGCTGAGGGGGGACCTCATTCCTGTCTCTCAATCTGTGAGGGGTGGGTGTCAGGAGGATGGAGCCAGGCTCTGCTCAAGGGCATCTGGGGACAGGACAAGGGGCACTGGGTGCCAGCTGGAGCAGAGGAGGTTCCCTCTCAATCTCAGCAGGACCTTCTTCCCAGGGAGGGTCCCGGAGCCCTGGAAGGGGCTGCCCAGGGGGGCTGTGGAGTCTCCTTCTCTGCAGACGTTCCAGCCCCACCTGGCTGTGTTCCTGTGCCACTGGGTCTGGGTGACCCTGATCTGGCAGGGGGACTGGACTGGATGATCTTTCCAGGTCCCTTCCCATCCCTAAGGATTCCATGGCTCCCTGTGCTGACACACCGGGCAATCAAAGGGAAGCAGGATGTCGCGTGAGGACCGCGTGGGGCTGTGTCGTTCAAACAGAGCAGGAAATCTCCTGGGTATTTTATGGTTTTCCCAGATTTTTCCCCATGATTTGCACACACTGCATTTTCCAAAGGAGAGGATTTAGAATTGGGAATAAAAATAGGGAAGAACACGCTGCAAAGGGCTCCGAAACAGGTACCTTGCAAAGGACTGCTCAGCGGACGGCTGATGCAGGCAAGAAACTCATTTCAACTTGTAGGTTCATCTTTCAAATTGGATTTAGAAGCCAAGCAGCTGAAACCACTTGAAAATGGATTTAGGGGCCACTTGAACTTCCCCCTCGTGGATGAACCCAATTTTGTTCTACACGACTGCAAAGCCTTTGTGCTATTTAACCAGCAAGGGAGGCTGCTGCGCTTCTCATCCCCAACACAAAGGAATGGAGGAGCCCTTAAAAGAGCTGAGAGGGGGAAAATAAACCCCTCCAGGACAAGAAGATCCTGACCCTTCCCCTTTTCCTCTTAGGAATTTTGTTATTTACTTTGCACGGAGAGAAGAGAATTGGAGGTTTTGTAACTCTGGCTGCAGAGAGTTCACAGAAAGTGTTGGAGAACAGGCACGGGGTTTGGGCACCCCGGGGAGCAAATCTACTCCGTTGCCCTTTCCTAGCTCTGATAACCAGAATAAACGACCTGCAGCTTGCTGCTAGATATCAAAAGGGAGGGACTCGCTCACGCTGAGGTGATTGTGCTGCCATTCAGTGAGAGCTGGGCAGAGAGAGGTGGAGGGAGGGACAGCAAGGGGCAGGGGAGAGGCTGGCAGCTGGGCAAGAACAACCCCAGGGACCTGGAGAGGGTGGGCACTGACCTGGTGGAGAGCAGGGGAGGAGAGAGGGACCTGGGGGTCCCAGTGGCCAGCAGGGTGACTCTGAGCCAGCAATGGGCTCTGGTGGCTAAGAGGGCCAACAGTATCCTGGGGGGAGCAGAAGGGGGGTGGTTAGCAGAGCCAGAGAGGGTCTTCTCCCCCTCTACTCTGCACTGGGGAGACTGCTGTTGGAGTACTATGTCCAGTGCTGGGCCCCTCAGTGCCAGAAGGACACAGAGCTGCTGGAGGGTGTCCAGCGTAGAGCAACGGAGAGGATGAAGGAAGGAGAGCAGCTCCGTGATGAGGAGAGGCTGAGGAAGCTGGGTCGCTTGAGCTTGGAGGAGGCTGAGGGGGGACCTCATTCCTGTCTCTCAATCTGTGAGGGGTGGGTATGTTCCTGGCTGTGTTCCTGTGCCACTTGGTCTGGGTGACCCTGCTGTGGCAGGGGGCTTGGACTGGCTGATCTTTCCAGGTCCCTTCCCATCCCTGAGGATTCTGTGATTCTATGACTGTAGACCGCTGCTGCAAGGCTGAGCACACAGAGAGCCAAGCGGGTGGCTGTAACCCCTCTGTTTTCCTGGGCAGAATTGCTGACCCCAAGCTGCAACCGACCCACCCTGCAGTCATTTTACTTACTTGGGACCCTGTTAATGGCTCGTAGCGGCCGAAGAACCCGGACGGTGCGGATCGCAGACAAGCTGACGTTGTGTCCGTCCAGGGAATACTCCATCATGCTGCAGGGGAAAGAGGAGAAGTGTTAGGGGGGGGTCAGTCTCCTCTTCCCAGTCACCAGCGACAGGACAAGAGGAAACGGCCTGAGGTTGCCCCAGAGGAGGGTTAGGTTGGCCATCAGGAGCCATCTCTTCCCTGACAGAGTGCTCTGTGGTTGGAACAGGCTGCCCAGGGAGAGAGGAGTCACCATCCCTAGAGGGGTTCAAGCAATGAGTAGCTGTGGCCCTGGGGAACAGGGTTTAGTAGGGGTTGAGGTGATGCTTGGACTGGATGAGCTTGGAGGTCTCTTCCAACCTTCATGATTCCATGATTCCATAATTGAGTGCTCCAGGCAGAAGGAGCACAGCCCCCAGCTGGGGCTGTCGCTGCCCCTGTGCTTTGGGATCGATAGCCCACACTTGCTCAGCAAGTGCATCATGCTCAGTGGGGGATATTTCAGCCTCTGAGAGACTGCAAACCCCCCCAGGAGCAGCCATGGTGCAGGGGATAGCTGGCACTTCCAGGAGGCTCAGATCAGCAGGACTTGGCACCGGGTAGCAGTGGGGTAGCCCCCAAGGATGCGCTCAGCTCCCCCAGTCACGCTTGCTCTCCATCTCCACCAGCTCCCATCTGCATCCTTCCTGGCAACACTCCAGCTCAACTCCACGTTGCTCAGAGTGAAGAAAACAAATGCACCAGCACCCCTGGGGATCTCCATGCCAGCTTCTCCCTCCCCGGGTGCCACAACAAGTAAGCAACCCCAGAGACAATCACCAGGACACTCGGTTGCCATCGGATTCCTTCGAGCAGAGAACATTTTCCGGGTCATGCTTGGTCTCCATTTCACATCACCAATTCTCTCTTGCAGGCTGGGAAGTCCAGAGAGGGATTGGCTTGCTCTCTGATAGCGACGAGTGGCGAGCGCGTGGAGCGCCGCTGCTTTCCTGGGGTTCTGGCTGCTCAGCCTGGCTGTGATTACAATTTATGGCTCTGACCCCAGGGAAGCCCTTGTAAATGTCTCACAAACCTCTCACCACGCCTGTTCCAATAACACAGCAACATCCAAAAGGACCCTGGAGCGAGCGGCTGGAGCCCAAGGAGAGAGAGCTTTTGTTTCGTTAGGGGTTTTTATTTGGGAGGAGGGGGGGGGTGTTTTGAAATCAGCAAGATATGGAAGGAGGGGGGCAAACAGGAGCTCAGCTGCTGCAAGCGGGTACTTTGGAAGCTTCAAGACTAAAGGGGGGTTTCAGTTGAAGTGTCCTGCATCCAGGATCAGAGAATCCTAGAATCCTTAGGGATGGGGAGGGACCTGGAAAGATCATCCAGTCCAACCCCCCTGCCACAGCAGGATCCCCCAGACCAAGTGGCACAGGAACACAGCCAGGCAGGGCTGGAACGTCTCTCAGGTACCATCAAGAGCAAGAGGCTGATGGACTGAAGCCAATGGATTTCAGGCTACATCACAGGGAGGTTTGGTTTGGGGGCAGCTTTGCTCCAGCACATAGAACCACAGACTGGGGAGGGTTGGAAGGGACCCCCAAAGGGCATCCAGTCCAACCCCCCTGCACCAAGCAGGGCCAGCACTCCCAGGTTGCCCAGAGCCTCAGCCAGCCTGAGCTTGAACGGCTCCAGGGATGGAGCAGCCTGGTCCAGGGATCCCCCACCCTCAGATCTCACAGCTCTCTCCTCCTGTCCAGCCTCCCTCTGCCCTTTTCCAGCTTTGCCAGAGCTGTTTTGGATTTGCAGCCTTGCTCTGCTCCACAGCCTTTAACTGACAATAGCTAGACCTTCTGATGTTTGGCTCCTCTTCTTTGTCCTGAAGCTGCCTGGTGTAACCCCACGGTAGCACTGCCATCACTTCCAGATGACCTCAGTCTTCATTTGCTGATGTCCTGGTGACTTTTAAGTTGGTTGCAGTGATAACCTGCCAGAGATCTGTTTTTCTGGATTAGATAGCCAGCCTTTATAAATCAAACCCACCTCAGAGTGGATTCGATGATCTCAAGGGTCTTTTCCAACCTGAGTGACTTCGAAGCTCATACATAGACCTGAGTGATTCTTGATTCCCAAGCTCATACACAGACCCAAGTGATTCTTGATTCCCAAGCTCATACACAGACCTGAGCCCAGCATGATGAACCTTTAAATCTCCACACAAAGCCAGGTTTTAAATCCAACGTGTGTTCCTGAAGCAGCAGGAGCAGAGCAGTGGGAGAAGCCCAGAGCCCTGTGAAGGACCAGACAGTGGGAGAACCACTGGAAATGACTCTTCACACCAGCATCGAGGGGCTTGGAGCCAGCACCAGGTGTCTGCTCTGACCAGACCTTGGAGGACTAGTTAAGACATCACTTCCAGCTCCTGAAGGGAGCAGCATTGGAGCCTGAATCCGTGCACTGGGGTGGTCCCAGTACAGCACACGCTCACAATTCATCGGGTGGCTGAGTCAGAGGACTTTAGTGTAACTGATACAGGCTTTGAACCACTACCACCACGTGAGAGGGGTGTAAAGTGCTGCAGGGAGCTGGTTTTGTACTCCAGAGGGCTCCTGCAGCTGTGTGGGCACCTTGGGGAGTCAATGGGGCTGAGAAAAGAGGAACAATCCAGGCCTCGGGCATGGATGTTCTCATCCTGAGAGTCCATCTAGGATCTGAAAGTCTCAGGGGGATCCACATCCCCCACTGAAGCCACCCTGAAACACCTGATGGATTCCAGGCTGGACCCTCATTCAAAACCTTCACAGATTCCGTGGTCCAGGTCCCACCGGGGTCCTGTGCTCATAAAGCAAGAATATCCTGGGGATGCCCAAGAGGAACCTGCTGGAATGCAAATCTGGGATATCCAGGGACAGAAGCTCTTGCTGGACTGGCACTCGGAAGGTGATTCCCTGGGTACTGAAAGCAGGAGGCACAAGCCTTCGCGACTCTTCTACCATGAGCTGTTCCCAGCTCTTCAGCTGTCAAGGTGAAGATGCCCAAAGCACGTTCTACGAGCCTGTATCATCTCCAGGGACTGGAAGAACACGAAACCTCTCTGGTTTCAGCTCTTGTGGACAACACATTCGACGCTGGGGAAATGCTTTCAGCTTGGCTGCTGGACAGACGGGAAGGTCTGTGAGCTCGCTTGGCTCTGAAATGTTCCAGGGTACATTTCTCAGGCGAGCAAAACATGAAAGGGCTTTCAGGGCTGGAACAAACTTCAGACACAAGCTGTTGCTAGAGGCAGGAGAGATGTTTACTTTGTCGTTTCCCCTGCTCACCCTCTTTGGTCTAACCTGTTAGTAACAGGCAGAGCAGCTTCTCTGAGGAGACTCGATGGGATGAACAAAGCAGGAGGCGCTGCCTGTCACTCGTTCCCCCTCTTATCAGCAAAAGCCTCCCATCACAGCCATCTGCTTGCTGGGGAAAACCCAAATCTTGGTATTCTAGTGGTGTTCTCCCTGCTGAAAGCATCTCCAGCTTCAGGAGTAGCTACTGGATGGAAGAGTGGTGGTGGTGGGAGAGGTGGGAGAGGTGAAGAACTCCAGTGCACAGCGGTCACCAGCCAGCCCAGCTCCCAGACTGCCCTCTCTTCTAGGAGATGGGGGAGAATGGCACAGGTATGGCTCTCATAGACCTCAGTCATCGGGAGATGCTCCAGAGAAGCCAGAGCTTCTCATCTTCAGCCTGAGTAATGCCAGACTGGCAGCAGGGCTTCCCATCAGGGTCTTCTGGTGCTGTTTTCATTCTTCTCAAGCTCATGCCAGTCCCCAGGGGTGGGGAACTGCCCTGGCAAAGGACCAAACCGACTCACCAGCCTCCTGCCCCTTCGGCCCAGGTGCTCCACGAGCAAAGCTCCCGGTGCCAAGGCTGACGCTGAGGTCTGAGCAGAGGGCTCAGCCCTTCTGCCTGCAAGTGTGGGGTGAGCTGTGTCATCTGGGGAACCTCTGCTCGGCCACCAGGAGAGCCGGTGCAGCCTGGGCAAAACACTGTCGGTTACAGATGGCATTCCCCATCCTGAGCTCCTCCTGCAACCGAAGCCTCACTCTTCCTCCACTCCTTCTGGCTGAAAGGCTGCAGCAGCTTCGGAGAGCAGAGGTAACCAACTGCTTCTTTTGTTGTTGTGGCTGTTCCTTCTTGAGCTGCAACCACACTGGGGTTCAAAGGAAGCTCAGCTGAGGAGAGCTCATGATTTATTCACAGCGGTGAGGCCATTCCTAATTGTATTCCAGACAAACCATGCAGGAGGAACACAGCACTCCATTAGTGCAGCGGAGATTGGGCATGGCTAATGGGAGGGGAAAGATGCTCCAACATATCAGGGGAGTGTTCTAATTAACCCCAGGCTGGCCATCGGAAACCCAGGAACCCTGGAAGAAGGCAGAGCTCTGCCTAGCCCTTTCTAGGCTGAACTAAGCAGCTGCAAGGGACTGGGGATTCTAAAAGCTATTTATTTATAGAAGGAAAAATAAGGGGGTTCGCTAGCCAAGCTCTTAGCCCGCTCAGTTGTTACCTGTGGGTGTGAGGGAACTGCTATCAGTAGCGCCTGGCATTTGGGGCAGCTGCTTCTGCTGGGGTTTCAACCTTCTCAACCAGAGTTCTGGGCTAGACTGCTCTTCTTTGCTGAAATTCTGCCTCCCTCTGATGGTCTTGGGCAGCAGGAGTGGGGCTGAGCTGCTCTCTGCTTCCTCTGCCCATTCTGCAGGTGGCTACTGCAAGCACTGGGCCATACTGGCCACCGAAAGGACTGGGTCCACATGCACTTATCCGAAAGTCAGACGGGGTTGGCTTGGAAAAGACCTTCCCAGACCATCCAATTCAACCCCCATGCAGTGAACAGGGGTGTCCCCAACCAGAGCAGATTTCTCAGAACCCCAAGGTCCAACCTGACCTGGGAAGGGTCCAGGGATGGGGCTTCTCCCACCTCTCTGTGAAAGATTTGAGAGAGGTCACAGGGAGGGCCCTGGAGCCCTGGAAGGGGCTGCCCAGGGGGGCTGTGGAGTCTCCTTCTCTGCAGACGTTCCAGCCCCGCCTGGCTGTGTTCCTGTGCCACTGGGTCTGGGTGATCCTGCTGTGGCAGGGGGACTGGACTGGATGATCTTTCCAGGTCCCTTCCCATCCCTAAGGATTCTACGACAGCAACAAAAGGGCTGCTACCAAAAACCTGATGGCTTTTGTTGTGACACTCACATCCCACCCCTTAATCCAGCGTGGATGCCAGGGGTGAAACCAAACGACACTTGGCCTGGCAGCTTTCAGTCGATGCTGTGAAACCCAGCCAGCAAGAACCTACAGACCAGGCTCTCGGGGTGGGGTGTGGGGGGGAGTCTGGGGGATTCGGTACTGACCCCGCCATCACGATGAAGAAGTCCAGGCGATTCCACGTATCTCCAAGGTAACACTTCTGCCCGAAGATCCCCAGGGCCACCATCTTGATGACCATCTCCACCGCAAAGAAAGCGAAAATGAAGTCGTCGAACGCCTGGAGAGCAGTAAAAGATTATTGCAGTCAGCTGTGCTGCTCTCTCATCTCAGGGAGAGGCAAAGCAGAGGCACGAGGGCTCCCGTCGCAGGGGTACTCCGGTACCAGTGCTTTGCCTGGGTACCTTGTGGTGGGAGCTGCAGCTCCACACTGGGCAGCCCACACCTCCTAATGTGCCCTCTGTCTCATGCCCTTCCCTTCTGCACTGGGTCCAGTGCTGGGCCCCTCAGTGCCAGAAGGACACAGAGCTGCTGGAGGGTGTCCAGCGTAGAGCAACGGAGAGGATGGAGGAAGGAGAGCAGCTCCCTGCTGAGGAAAGGCTGAGGGAGCTGGGGCTCTGGAGCTGGGAGAAGAGGAGGCTGAGGGGGGACCTCATTCCTGTCTCTAAATCTGTGAGGGGTGGGTGGCAGGAGGATGGAGCCAGGCTCTGCTCAAGGGCATCTGGGGACAGGACAAGGGGCACTGGGTGCCAGCTGGAGCAGAGGAGGTTCCCTCTCAATCTCAGCAGGACCTTCTTCTCAGGGAGGGTCCCGGAGCCCTGGAAGGGGCTGCCCAGGGGGGTTGTGGAGTCTCCTTCTCTGCAGACGTTCCAGCCCCGCCTGGCTGTGTTCCTGTGTCACTTGGTCTGGGTGATCCTGCTGTGGCAGGGGGAGTGGACTGGATATTTCCATGCCCCTCCTGATCCCTAAGGATTCTATGAAATGGACCTGTCACCTCTGGATGCTGCCTCACACCAACCCTCACCCTGACCCTGTCAGATGATCCCTATGCTGGACGGCTCTGGTGGCAACCTCAACCTGTATCAAACCCCTAGTGGCTTCTTGATCCATCTGGTTCACCCGGCTCTGCATCAATCCCATCCTCTTTTAAGGGTGAGAGAGGGTTTGATGAGAAACTCAGCTATTCCTGGCATTCGTGGGTGGTTCTGGACCCATCTTTGAAAGACGCCGGAGAGGTCGCTTGGACGGATCCCACTGGCCTTCCTGTCCTCCTCAAAAGGAAGCCAAGCAGTGGGATGCGAAGGAACCGGGCTCGTTACAGCACCACACGGCAGTGGTCCCTGCCTCGGCTGATGCCACGCTTTAGCAACCAGGCAACTCGGTCCCAAGCCTAAGAACTGAGTTGCTGCAGGAAGCCCAGCGCCAAGGTGCTGCCCACACAGCAGATGCTGCCGGGATGTGCTTCCAAGACGAATCCCGCGGGCATATGGCAGCGAGGGGATTGCCAGGACACGGAGAGGGTTGAGTGCCAAGAGTGATGCCTTACTGTGCTTGGGATGGCCAGCAGAGCTCCGTGAGCTTTGTACAGGGAGTTGCTTCCCAAAGGTTGGTTATCTGGGTGCTGCTGGGTTCCCCTGGCGCTGCCCTGTGCTTTTTTGCCCATGAAGGAGGGGATGGAATAGCAAAGTCACTGGTGCCAGCCTGCAGGGGATGCCAGCAGCGAGCTGGCTGGGGTGGAACCAACTGACTGTGAGCAATGCCCTGTGGCATTGGCCATTCTGCAATTGGAGTGTTGAATTGGAGTGTGCAACCCAACAGTGGGAGCTGGGGGCCCACTCTGGAGCCCCCCAAACCTCGTGAAGAGAAAGGCTCTGGCTGGGCTAAGTCCCAGTCAGTCAGCCAGTGGGTCTCCCCCCCAGGGCCACGGCAGCAGGACTCAGAGGATGGCTTATAGCAAACCCCATCCCGCTGGCAAAGGCTTTCATGGCTGGATCCTGGCAACAAGGGACAAACTGAGGGTGCCAGCTCTCAGGACGGGCACCCTCCCTGCAGCCCCCCCAGCCCAGCAAGCAGGGCGGTGTAGGATCCTTACCTCCAGGATGGTGCAGCGCTCCGACTGGCACTCCACATCCTCGCAGGGCTGGAACATGCCCAGGGTGACGCAGTTCAGGAGGATGACCAGCATGCTGACGTGCTCGAACCAGGTGAGAGGAGGTGTTAAGGAGAACACAGGCTTCGGTAGCTGTGGGGATGGGGAGGGGGGAGCAGAGGCACCGTGCACCGAACACATAGAGAAACCTTCACTCTTTGCATCAAACAAAGAAGCCCCAGCAAGCAGGGGGTTGGAATTAGATGATCTTGAAGGTCCCTTCCAACCCAGATCACTCTGTGAGGCTATCATCTGCTCAGGTTTGAAGGGTCTGGTGACAGAGGAAAGGGCTTTAGGAAGGAGACTCCTGTTCTGAAGGTCCAACAGGTGCCTTTTGCTTCCTACACAGCAGCAAAGCAAGAGAAGCTCAACAAGATGCTCAGCTGCACTTTCCATCACAAGACCCCCATGCTCCATCCCCTTCTGCTCTTCGTGCCTGCCCAGGAGCAGCTGAGAGCTCTATGACCCCCTTGCTCCTCCCACAGCAGCTTTCATCTCCAGCTCTCCCAGGGGTTAGCAGTGAATCACCCCTCGTGTCTGCTAACACAACTGCTGCACTCAAAGCTACAGAAAGCACAGGAGATGAATGTAGGCACCACCACAACCCCCACCAGACACCCAGCCTGTGCCTGGGTCCTTGCTCCAAGCAGTCAGGTTGGTCTCCTGGTTTCTGTTTGAGTCCTGGCAGTGGGTGTTGGACTGAGGGGGGACCTCATTAAATCTGTGAGGGGTGGGTGTCAGGAGGATGGAGCCAGGCTCTGCTCAAGGGCAGCTGGGGACAGGACAAGGGGCACTGGGTGCCAGCTGGAGCAGAGGAGGTTCCCTCTCCATCTCAGCAGGACCTTCTTCCCAGGGAGGGTCCCGGAGCCCTGGAAGGGGCTGCCCAGGGGGGCTGTGGAGTCTCCTTCTCTGCAGACGTTCCAGCCCCGCCTGGCTGTGTTCCTGTGCCACTGGGTCTGGGGGATCCTGCTGTGGCAGGGGGACTGGACTGGATGAGTTTTCCAGGTCCCTTCCCATCCCTAAGGATTCTGTGATTCTATGGTCAGAAGGGCTGCTGCTGCAGTCAGCAAGGGTCACTCAGGAGATGGAGTATCACCACAGTGCTGCATGCAGGAAGGAGAGAACCCATGCTGACTGTGACAAAAAGACTCAAAAGGTGGAGGAAAACCTGCTGCAGGGAAATTTTCCTTTGCTGGAGTCAGAATTTAAGGAAGGAGGAGGAAATCCCTACTCATAACTCAGATGTTTCCTGGGAATGCTCCATTCTTCCTAATCTCCAAACCCTTCCTGAGCTGGGTCTGAGCTGGTGGGTCCTGTCCCTGCTCCAGCCCACCTTCTCCTCCTGTGCCTCAAAGGCACTAAGCTCCTGCCCTATTTATTTTCACATCAGATTAATGACTGTAATTTGAAAGCAGGATTACCCCGAGTGCTCTGCCCTAATGAGACTAATCCTCCCTCTCCCGGCTGCACAGATAGTCAGGACTATTTCAGTTACAGAGTGACTGAGGCTGGCAGAGCCCTCTGAGCTCCTCCAGCCCAGCCCAGCACCTAACAGCACCCCAGCAGCCACCCCAGGGCACTCAGGGCCACAGCCAGGCTGTCCTTCAACACCTCCAGACACGGGGACTCCCCCACTGCCCTGGGCAGTCCAGTCCAGTCCAGGCTCTGAGCACCCTTTCCCTGAGGAAGGGCTTCCTGACAGCCAACCTCACCCTCCCCTGGCAGCTTCAGACCCTGCCCTCTCATCCTGGCACTGGGTGCCTGGGAGAAGAGCCTGACCCCCAGCTGACTGCACCCTCCCTTCAGGGAGCTGGAGAGAGGGAGAAGGTCCCCCCTGAGTCTCCTCTTCTCCAGGCTGAACCCCCCCAGCTCCCTCAGCTTCTCCCCATCAGCCTTTCCCTCAGGCACCCTGCTGGCTCCTGTTCAGCCAGTTGTCACCCAGTCCTGCAGGTCCCTCTCTCCAGGCTGCTCCCCAGCCACTCCTCCCCCAGGCTGGAGCTGCAGGGGGTTCCTCTCCCCAAAGTGCAGGACCCTGCCCTTGGCCCCGTTCACCCCCATCCCGTTGGCCTCTGCCCATGGACCCAGCCTGTCCAGCTCTCTCTGCAGCATCTTCCTCCCCTCCAGCAGCTCGACCCTGCTCCCCAACTTGGTGCCATCTGTGAACTTCCCAAGGGGAGATTCAGTCCCCTCATCCAGGTCCCTTCAAGGCTCCTCCTTCTCACAGCTGGAGCTGGGACGGGACCGGTTTGGGATCCTCCCAGTCCCCCAGCAGTTGTGGTGGCTGTGACCTGCTAAAACTGCCTGTGCAGAAGAGGGGAACTTCTGGGTAACCATGGCAACTGCTGCTCTCGGAGCCACCCAGTTGAAAAGCAACTGCACCACCAGGAGATTTAAACCGAAGAGGATGCAAAAGGGAGGTGGAGATCAACGGCTGGAGGCAGAGAGGACCTCTGGAGGCAGAGGTAACTGCACAAGTTTTGCTTGACATGCCTTCCTCTGCTCCAGTTTCTGGGGTAATAACATCCCTGATGTGTTTGGGCCAAGCTCGGATCCCCTAGATGCCCTTTGGCATCTGGCAGAGCCCCCAGCAGAGCCCTGGGCTGCTCCCAGTGCCCAGCATCAGACTATGGGATCCCAGCACCTCTTCATGGGGTTTTACTGACATCGACTGCAGGGAAGACCAGGGGCTTGAGGGTGAGGAGCAGGAGAGCTCCCCAGAAGCAGCCTTCATTGATGGAATCATAGAATTGTTCATAGAAGGAGGCTGGGGAAGGCTGTTCCCAAGGGCAGGGAAGGACAGGATGAGGGATCCTGGTTAGAAGCTGGAAAAGGGCAGAGGGAGGCTGGACAGGAGGAGAAAGCTCTGGGATCTGAGGGTGGGGGAGCCCTGGACCAGGCTGCTCCATCCCTGGAACCATTCAAGCTCAGGCTGGCTGGGGCTCTGAGCAACCTGGGCTGGGGAGAGCTGGCCCTGCTGGGTGCAGGAGAGATGCCCTTTGGGGTTCCCTTCCAACCCCCCCACTCTGTGATTCCATGTCCAGGTTGCAAAAGCCCTTCAATCTCATAGAGTCCTGCAACTGTCCCAACCCACAGCTAAACCCTGTCCCTGAGTTCCAGATCTCCAGGACTTTTAAACTCATCCAGGGGAGGCGATTCAACCCCCACCTCCACATCCCCACATCGGAAAGGACCAGGATCGAGAAGCCTGAACACCCAGCGACCGAAGAGCAGCAAGAGAAGATCACACTGCTTCCAAGCCTCACATAATCCTATTATTTTTAAGCCACTCAGGGGATTTGGGAGGCTGAACCCATTATTTGAGACGCTTGGATTTGGCAGCGTTGGGTTTATTCCCTGCTATCGCATCCCCCCCCTCCCCTTCCCACTTCCCGTGGCGCACGTGCCGGCGAGGAATCACACAGAGCTCGAGAAAGCTGCAGTTACAAGGAGAACATATGTTTGCAGGAGAAGCAGCCAAGGGAAATGTGAGGCTTTAGAGTGTGAGATGTGACTAAGGCACTGAATATACCCCCCCCTTATATATTTATATACCCACACATGGGGATTTACACAGTGTTCTTGGTGAGCTGGGTGTCTGCTGCTCAGCACAGGGGTGGGAAGCTACTCCAGTGTAGAATCAGGGACCGGTTTGGGTTCAAAAGGGACCTCAGAGCTCATCTACTCCGAACCCCTGCCATGCACAGCAGCACCTCTCAACCAGATTTGGTTGCTCAAGGTCTCATCCTACCTGGCATTCAGCACCTCCAGGGAGGGGGCAGCCACAGCCTCTGCAGGCAATTGACTCCAGGATCTCTTCACCTTTGCACTCAGATCTAGGCTGACCCTCCTCTCCTTCAGTTTCAAACCATCTCCCCTTGTCCTGTCACTGCATCCCCTTGGGAAAAGGCTCTGCAGCCTTCCTGGAGGTTCCCTTCAGGGACTGGAAGGCAGCTCTAAGGTCCCCTCAGAGTCTTCTCTTCCCTGGGCTGAACAACCCCAGCTCCCTGAGCCTGTTCCCAGAGCAAAGTGCTGGTGCCCAGTTCAGGGCTGCTGCCCAAGTGCCAGCACCACGATTCTATGAAGGTCACACAGGGAGGCTGTGACTGCTCCATCCCTGGCAGTGCCCAAGGCGATGCTGGCTGGGGCTCTGGGCACCCTGGGTGGGTTAGAGGTGTCGTTGCCCACGGCAAGGGGTTGGTTGGCACTGGGTGAGCTCTGAGCTCCCTTCCAACCTAAACCAGCCTGGGACTCTACTCTAAAACCTCTTCCCATCCCTTCATGCCACTAGGACCAAAATAGCTTGAGAAGACTGCGATACCCACCTCACCCTGTACCCTGGGCAGTCCCAACCGGTAGAGACAACTGGGCTGGGGGTGGGAAGAGTCAAGAAATAAAAAGAAAGAAGAGAACTGGAAGAAAACTGAGTCAGAACCCAAGTCCCGAGAGGCAGCAGCGCTGGCTGGTGCTGGCACCGTCCTGAGGAAGGCTCTGAGTTTTAAAGAAGTTGATTGATTCAAGTTATTTTTAGAGCTTGAACCACGCTGGGTCCCGGGGGTTCGTTCGCTTGGGAAGGGGAAAACAAAGCGAGGCAGTGGCACTTCAGAAATGATCTATAAATATAGATCTCCCCTCCCCTCAAAGGGCTCTGCAAACACGTGGAGCACGAGCGAGACTTCATGTTGGAAGGCACCCAGTTGGCACCTGGCTCTGGAAATGGGGTGAGAGCAAAGAGTTGTTGTGGAAGACAGGGTTAGCCTGAGGTACAGGAGGAATCGCATCCGCTGAGCTTGCTGGGGGGTGACACTAATGGGACTGCAACAGACAGTCACAGAACAAACCTGGTTGGGAAGGAGCTCCCAGATCCCCCAGTCCAACCATCCCCACCCCAACACAACCCCTCAGTCCCTGAGAGACTGACAGACACAGCCTGACCCCCTCCCTGCTGCCACTCCAGCAGGGCTGAAGCACCATGGCTACAGGGTTCTTCAACACCTCCAGGCAGGGGGACTCCACCACCTCCCTGGGAAGGCCCTGCCAGTGCCCAACCACTCTGGCTGCAGAGAATCTCTGCCTCAGAGCCAGTCTGACCCTCCCCTGCCTCAACTGCAGAGCAGTGCCCCTGCTGCTGTCAGCAGGCACCAAGGAGCAGAGGCCAACAGCCACCCCTCCACAGCCTCCCTGCAGGGAGCTGGAGAGGGCAGGGAGGTCCCCCCTCAGCCTCCTCTTCTCCCAGCTCCA
>VZRI01028826.1:334517-347170 GCA_013397515.1 Upupa epops
GCAGACGTTCCAGCCCCGCCTGGCTGTGTTCCTGTGCCACTGGGTCTGGGTGATCCTGCTGTGGCAGGGGGACTGCACTGGAGATCTTTCCAGGTCCCTTCCCATCCCTAAGGACTCTAGGATGCTATGATTTCTCTGTTTCTTAACAAAACCCCTCAGGAATTCCCAGACACAATTCCTGCTGGATGGCTCATAGAGACCTCAGGGACAGAGATCAAGTCCCTGCTCCTGCCCCCAGAAGGTCCTGAAACACATCATGACCTCTGGAGATCACCCAGTCCAACCTCTCTGCTAGAGCAGGATGCCCTAGAGCACATCCCACAGGATCAGTCCAGGGGGGATTTGGGATGTCTGCAGAGCAGAGACTCCACCATCTCTCTGGGCACCCTGTCCCAGTAGAACCGTCTATGCCCAGGTTTAAACCCATGGCCCCTTCTCCTACCACTGGGCACCACCAGGAAGAGCCTGGTGCCATCACCCTGACTCTCAACCCTTCAGGTACTGACCATCATTGCTGAGATCCTCCTCGGTCTCCCCTCCAGGCTGAACAGCCCCAGCTCTCTCAGCCCCTCCTGTGATGGAAGATGCTCTACATCCCTGAGCATCTCAGTGGCTCTGAGCTGGACTCTCCTTTTCCTCCTTGAGTTGGGGGGAAGCTTTTTCACCCAAAGGAGAGCATTTTCCCCCCAAAGGAGAGCGTTTTACCCCAAACCAAGAGTATTCCCTGCTCTCTGACTTCCCAGCCATCATTTCCCCACCCGGGAGACAAGGACAGGAGGAATGTTGTGCCTGGTCCCCTCCGCCTGCGTGACTCACTTGATTAAAATACATCTAAGCCCCTACTGAAGCGAGGGTGAGCAATCAGAGCAGGTAATTGCTTGAGAGACACAGAGATGGGTGCGTGGGTGAGACGCCAAGCACTCGAGAAACAACAGGTCACGGAGGGCACAAACCCGCAGCTGCCTGCCCTGCCAGCCCAGGGGCACCGATGGACTGGGAAGCTCCTGGAAGGGTGTTGCTGGAGCTGGGCTTTGCTCTCCAGATGCCCATGCCAGCTGGAGGGGGGCGGGCAGCATAAATCCCCCCACCTCCACAGCAATGCCCTTTAGTCTTTCACTTAAAACCAGTCACCCCAGTGACACCATCCCCTACGAAGCTCCATCAAGCACCCACAATCGAGGAGCCAAGCGGAGCGGCCGCGTGGCTCCCTCCCACCCTGATTCCCAGGCTGGTGATGGGTCAGGGAATGGCCCCATCCATCTCCTGCTGGCGGCTGACAAGCAAAATTGCTTCATATCCTCCCCACAACGGGCGGAATGAAAGCGGGATCTATTTTAACACCCAGTCAGAGGGTCACTGGTGAGGAGTTGGGCTCCAGAAGGAGACAGCTCTGTAAACAAAGCGACCGAACAAAAGACTCACAAAGCTCTGGGTTAATAGGGAAGTTCTTGGGCTGCTTTCTTCTCCCCCCCTCGTTCCATCCCTCTGAGTCAGCCCTGCAGTGTTTGCAGCCCCCATCCGAAGCAGCATTACCCTGGCACACGAGGAATGAGCCTAAAGAGGAGCAGCAGAGGTAGCACCCTTGTCCCCCTCATCCCTAAGCTGTCCCACCACAGCTCTCATAGCCTGGAGAGCCCCCTCTCCCTCACCCAGCAGCATTGGGGATGCTCCCAGATGGGTGCAGAGATCCCCTGGCAGCAGTACCCATGACTTTCAGAGGGTTTACTGGTCCAAGGAGGTGCCACCACCAGTGCCACCACATTTCTAACCCATCGTTACCATCTTCACCCCACAGCATCGCTGTGTAGGGGGGGCAGAACCCAGAACACCTCCCAGAACAGAGAAGACTCCCTCCCTTCTTTCTGGTACCTCCAGCTCTCTGCTGTTGCACAGCCCTGGGAGAAGCCACAAGCCAAGCTCTGCCCTAGCTGAGTCCCACACTGGAAAATCCATAGAACCAAGGAATTAGAGTGGAAAAGACCCTCAAGCTCATCGAGCCCAACCCTGAACCCAGCTGTCCCAACCCAGTGCTAAACCCAGCTCCTGAGCTCCAGATCTCTATGGCTCTGGGATGACGATTGAACCCCCTTGGTGGAATGTGGGAGAGCACTGGAACCCAAGGGATGGGCAAGTTCAGGTGCAGCTGGTAGCCACAATGCAACAAGGAGGGGCACGAAACCACTCCCCGTGCTGGTTTGCACTGGCAAGAAGACAACTTCCAGGACCAGAGGATGCAACCTGAACCAAGGGCTCATCGGGTGCTCTGCCTTGTGCTGGGCAGTGCTGACCCATCCGAGGCTCCACGTTGGGATGCGCCTGCAGGGTTCAGGCTGCCCAGGGGGGGTTGTGGAGTCTCCTTCTCTGGAGATGCTCCTGGCTGTGTTCCTTAATCTGGGTGATGCTGCTGTGGCAGGGGGATTGGACTGGTTGGATGACCTTTCGAGGTCCTTTCGCATCACTAGTGATTCTAGGATTCTACGAACAGCCAAGGGGCCCAGAGCTACAGCCTATTTCTAGCTCTCTGAGAGGGTATTTCCTTCAGAACAGAGAGGAACAGAGATCAGTTAAAGCTGTTTGGAAAGACACAGGTCAATACGGCCTTTCTTTGAGAGCTAATTACTCATCTGGTCTCCCCGTCTAATAAACACGGGTCAGCGTTAATGAGGTCCTTCCCTCCTCAGCATCGCTTCCAGCCTTGCAGAGAGCCTGTCAGCAACTCACCAGCAGAAACAACTGCAGCCCTGGGATCCTTAGGGAAAACCCATGGAGCTCAAGGGCTCAGATGTTTTCCAGTGTGAACAAACTCAAGACCCACAGCAGGCTGGGCTCGGCAGCTGGGGGCGATCCAGCCCCACTCTGTAGGAAATCTACCTCTGGGGAGTCTGGGGTCTGACCCCCTCCTGACCTGAGCAGGATTAGAATCGGTTAGGTTGGGAAAGACCTTTAAGATCATCAAGTTCAAGGCTTAATCTAACAGGATAGAGACTACTACTAAACCCTCAGCTCCAGGTCTCCCTGACAGTGAAATGCAGCCAGGGATGGAGATGCCAACCCCTCCCTGGGCAACCTGTGCCAAGGGCTGAGGACTCTTTCCAAGGAGAAGTTCTTCCTCATGGCCAACCCGAACCTCCCCTGGGCAACCTGAGGCTGCTTCCTTGTGAGAAGAGACCAACCCTCCCCTCTCTACACCCTCCTGTCAGGTAGCTGCAGACAGCAGTGAGGTCTCTCCCCTTCAACCTCCTTTTCTCCCAGGGAGCCACAGGAGAGCAGATCCTGACCTGGATGCTGAAATGAGCTAGCAGAGGGTTTTTCTGGCTGCTGACTGCTTTTCACTCAGGCTAAACGGTTGTAAAACCCAACGGACGTTCGCAACGGAGAGTGACAGCTACCACCGGCGCGAGGTGAAGGCTGCTGAGAGCCTCTGCAAACCAGCCCTCACGTTTTAATGGAAATTGGCTGCCTTCAAAGAGGCTGCTTCTGCTGTTCAGCTCCTGAGGCTGCTGCAAGGAAGCAGCGTTTTGCTCAGAGCACTCCCAGACCTCTCGATGTTCAGCTGCGAGAGTGAGCGCTGCTGCTTAGGGGTTAGTCCTTGGTCAAGCCCATCCGGAAACTCAACCAGCTCTGGCTCTGCTCCAGCAAAGTGCTTAGAGGTGCCTTCTCCTGCAGATCTCAGCCAGGGTGGGGGAGAGGCTGCTGCATCAGGAGATTCCCCAGCTCTATCATTTACACAGCCTTTCAGGATAAGTCGGGACCCAGGCAGCACCTAACGGTGCTCAGCGGTGCCACACAGCTGATTAACCCAGATTTCTCAAGCTCGGGTTAAAAAAGGGCAGAGGGAGGCTGGAGAGGGGGAAACAGCTCTGGGATCTGAGGGTGGGGGATCCCTGGACCAGGCTGCTCCATCCCTGGAGCCATTCAAGCTCAGGCTGGCTGGGGCTCTGGGCAACCTGGGCTGGGGAGTGCTGGCCTTGCCGGGTGCAGAGGGGTTGGACTGGGTGCCCTGTGGAGCTCCCTTCCAACCCAGGCATTCTCTGATTCTATGTCACGCTGTGACTGGTGGGTACTGGAGCAGAAACAGATTGCAGAGCTGGACAACCCAGTTGAGAAAGGACAGGGCTGAAAGGAGAAGATCCTCTAGTGCTAAAGCACGCGGGGAGATGGACTAACCTTAAAGTACCATTAACAAACCCCAACCACAAGCCCAAACCCCTCTCCCCACCCCATCTCTCCTGACAGACGAGTGGTCCCTAATCACAGCAGCCTCACACCCGGGAACCCTGCTCCATTCCCTGATGGAGAAAGTCTCACACTCCCAGCCCGCTGAGGCACCCCGACACCGCGCCGCCGCCCGCAGCCTCTCCGCCAACACACAGCTCCCTGGCATCACCGAGCCCCGTGGAGGAGGTGACACCCACAGCAGCTCCCGGGGAAGCCCTACAGCAGCCCTGGCTCTGATTTCCTCTGGCTGTCACCTCTTTGCTTGGGGTGTTTTGTGTTGGGGGGGGTGTTTTGTGTTGGGGGGGGGGTTCCTCTCCTCTCTAGGCACTGAATAATGAGGATAAAAAGGAGAGAGAGAGCAGGGTGACAGCCAATTAGCACCGTGCTGATTAACCACCTGAGAGCAACCCCTGCTCCAACCACCACTCCATCCTCCTTTGAAGAGGAACCATCCTGCTGGATCCCGGGATGGATGTTTAAGCAGGAAGATGGGGGAACTGCTGATTTAGTCTCTTGTTTTCTTATGAAATCACTGCTTCCCAAACGATACGATCTAGATGCCAGATGTTAGGGTTACTTGGGTGGCTTTAGGTTGGACTGGATGATCTTTAAGGTCTTTGCCAGCCTCATCAGTACTGTGTGAGACTGTTAACAAGTCCACTCTGCACAACCCCCAGCAGGACCTGCACACGAGGCTGCCCTGGGGATGGGGGAAGAGGTATTGCTCTTGCTCATGGAGCTGCTGGGGTGCTTGAAGGGAGGAACAAACGGGGCTCCCAGCCCCAGGAAAGCAGCCCAGGGGAGAAACTGGGCTTTATCTGCTCAGAAACTGGGACTGGCGGGGAAGAGATGGCTCCTGATGGCCAACCTAACCCTCCCCTGGGGCAACTTCAGGCCCTTTCCTCTTGTCCTATCCCCCCCACCTCTCAGGTAACTGTACGGTCTCCTCTCAGTCTCCTTCTCTCCAGACTAACCAACACCAGTCCCCTCAGCCTCTCCCCCTCTTCAGCACATCTGGGATATCTCAGAGGGGCTCTGCTCACCCCTGTGCAAACCCCCCCATCAGCCCAGCTCCCGGGAGCCACCCAGTAGTCACCACACACAGCTCCTCCACGCATCCCCTCCTGATGACACTAAATCACTCTGCTGGAGCACTTGACTATTAATTAATTCCAGCAAGCCTGGGGAAAGAAAGCACTTCATTGCACTGAGGAGATCTGCTCTGCTCATCTGTCAGGGACATCCAAACCACTCCTGCTGCTGCTGCTTCACATCCCAGCTCAGCTGAGCCAGGGGCACCTGCCTACTGCCTACTGCTGCCAGGAATGGGGAGCCTGTTCATCCCACCTGGGGATTTTTCCTCTCCACCTAGCAAATCCCAGCTGGGTTTGGGTTCTGGACACCGACGGCTGCTGCTGCTGCTTCTCTCGGGCTCTGTTTGCTGAGAGCAACCTGCAGACACAGTGAGAACCAGCAGCAGGGTCCCCGCTTGAACTTTCCTCCTTTCTCTGTTTCTTATTCAATAAATGAAGGTTCTGTTTCATTGACAGAGTGGGTTGAGAGGAGAGAGAAACGGAATCAAGGGTCTCAGCAGTCACTGACCGGGAGTTTTGATGCTTCAGTGGGAATTTCCCTTCACATCCCATGGCCATCCTGGGTGTCAGGCTGATGATCCATGAATCTTTCCCCCTCCTCTGCAAAATCTGTCTCCAAAGTCCTTGTTCGAAGGGACTAACAGAATCCCAGAGTATCCCTTTGGTTGGAAGAGTCATCAAGTCCAAGCCCAGAGCCAGCACTGCCAGGTCACCCCTAACCCCTGTCCCTCAGTGCTGGGTCTGTGTGGCTTTGACATCCCTCTAGACACGAGGACTCCACCACTGCCCTGGGCAGCCTGTTCAACAACCCCCTGGGAGAAGAAATTCTTCCTAAGCCCACAGTCACCACCACTCTGTTCCAGGCTGGTTTTCCCACCCGCTGGCTCAGGAGCAAATGCTGCCCTTTAAATGGAACTGCAAGTTCACACCAGTGGGAGCCAAGAGCTTCAAGCAGAGAAGCTCCTGTTGTTCAGCTCCGAGCTCCTTCCCATCTCCAGGCTGGGTTCACGGGGTGTTTCAGAAGGACAACACCAAGAGCTCTGCAGCTCCGAGGAGGAGCCAGAACGCAGGGTACATCACGAGCATCCCCACTGTGCTCAAGTCACCCAGGGTAACCCCAGCACCAGGGTCAATCTCAATCACGTTATCTGCAGCATCTTCCTCTGGCCAGGGAGAGAGGAAGAGCAAAAGTCATTCTGAGCTGTTCTGGGTTTTATGGCTCTCTATCACGAGCTCCTCTGCAAACAACCCTCCCCATCCCGTTCCTAAGGGCAGAGGAGCTGAAGCACCAGCAGCTGCCTTCGATGGGAGACAGGAATGAGAAGTAACCTGCAGGCTGTGCAGACTGGCTCCAAGGACTTTCTGCTGAGGGAATGAGGGTTCAGCACAGGGAAACCCAGGACAGGGGGCTCCTCAGAGCTGGGTTTGTGTCACAAAGCTCCCTTCCCTCCATCCTGTTTCCAATGAAAAGGGGATTCTGGTTCGCAGGGAGGGGAGGACTGTGCCTGAGCCCTGCAGTGGAACAGCCTGCCCAGGGAAGGCGTTGAGTCCCCCCATCCCTGGAGCTGTGTAGAGATCATTTAGATGAGGTGCTGAGAGAGCTGATCTGGGGGGACTCTGTGAGGGTTGGGTCAGGGGTTGGCTTTGATCTAAGGAGCCCCAGCTCCCCCAGCCTTTCCTCATCAGGGAGCTGCTCTCCTCCCTTCATCCTCTCCGTTGCTCTACNAGTCCAACACTACGTGGTGGAGCAGCTTCTCTTAGAGCAGACACCACAGGATCACATCCAGTTGGGTATGCGGTGTCTCCTGAACAGGAGTCTCCACAGCCTCTCTGGCCACCTGTCCCAGCACTCTGGGTCCCTCACCATGACAATCTTCTCCCTCATGTTCCAACTGAACCTCCTGTGCTCCAGTTGAAGCCCAGGACCCCTCACCCTACCACTGGGCACCACCAAGGGACAACAAGGACTGGTGCAGCACCTACAAGCAACTTACAGCAATAAGAAGAGCAGCTCTGGGTCTGTGCTGGGCTGTACTGGTTGGAACTAAATAGAATCACAGCTCTGTGTGCATGGAGACACCAGTACCAGCGAGAGGCTGCCCAGTGCAGCCCCCTGGGGTTTACAGGTGAGGAAGGGTCATCAGAAGCCAGGTGGTAATGGTGAAATCATTACCCAGCAATTGGCTGCAGCCCAACCCTGGAGCATCCTGCAGTCCCTCTGGGGCCTCAAACACTGCTGTATCGAGTGCTACAGCACAAACCTTGCCCTGTGTTGTCTGAGAACTGGAAGTCCCTCAGAAATAGGGAATATTCCCTTGGAAATAGGTGTCCCCAGGCCCAACAGTGCAGCAGCAAAGAGCATGTGTGAACTGGGGCTTTAATGGTCCCACTGGGAGGCTCTGGGAGGCATCACCAGCAGAGAGTTCAGCTTTGGTTGCAGCAGCAGTGCTGCCTTCTCTAATTAGCACCCTGCTAATTGCTTAGGGGAGAACTGAGCACCAGCAGGTTCCTCTGATGTTTGTTTGGCCTGAAATGGAGAGATGCAGTGACAGAAATTTCCTGCAGCCAGGAATTGCATGGGGGCTCCTGCAGGGAGCTCTCAGGATGTGTTGGGCAGGACCCCACATATCTTCTTGCCTGGTGGGCTAGCTGTGCTGATGCTCCTGAGGTACCCAGACACAGGACACTACATCACAGAGGGAAGGGGCTGGCAGGGACCTCTGAAGCTCATCTATGTCCAATTGCCCCGCAGGCACTCACTCAGGGTGATGTCAGCTCCAAGGACTGGGGTGCCTGAAGGCATCAAGAGACCCTGATTCATAGAACAGTTCAGGTTGGAAGGGACCTTCAAGATCATCCAGTTCCAACCCCCCTGCCATGAGCAGGGACACCCCCCACCAGACCAGGGTGCTCAAGGTCCCAGCCAATCTGCCCTTGAACACTTCCAGGGAGCTGGGGGGCAGCCACAACCTCCCTGGGCAACCTATTGCAGGGCCTCAGCCCCCTCCCAGGGAGGGATTTCTGCCTCAGATCTCAGCTCCATCTCCCCTCCTTTAGCTTGACAACATCCCCTTGTTCTATCACTACAGTTCCTCATAAGAAGCCCCTCTCCATCTTCCTGCAGCACCCAAACTCCACCTCTCCCTTTCCAGTCTCCAGGCTCACACCTCCTCAGTCACCCTATGAAAACCAGTGTACCCCTGAATCCCAACCCCAAGATAACCCACCCTACACCAAAAGACAGGGGTTCTCTCTGAACCCCAGGGAAAAGCCCCCTGTGAACCCAAAGCAGAGCCCAGTCAACTGTGACCAGGGCTCCACCGCAGCTGCTCCATCAGCGTCGCCATCAGGAGGGAATGACTTGGGTCTCTCGCTCTGCACAGCTCCCCTCTGTGCCCTTTGTGGTGCTGTAATGTGTTTGCTTTTCTGTTTGCTCCCTCCCTGCAGCTGGAGACTGAGGTTGAACTGAAAAACATTTGCATTCCAGGTCAGAGACTCTGAGGGCCTCCAGACCTCCTCCTCCTCCTCCTCAGACACGGAAAATTGCTGTTAAAGAGCGGGTTGGATGCAGGAAACCCAAAGAAACCCCTCAAAGGCACTTGTCTGGAAGAGGAATCATAGAAACACAGAGTCACAGGGCTGGGCAGCCAGGCCAACCCCCCTGAACCCAGCAGGGCCAGCACTCCCCAGCCCAGGTTGCCCAGAGCCCCAGCCAGCCTGAGCTTGAATGGCTCCAGAGATGGGGTCTCCAGCCCCTCTCTGGGCAGCCTGGTCCAGGGATCCCCCACCCTCAGATCCCAGAGCTTTCTCCTCCTGTCCAGCCTCACTCTGCCCTTTTCCAGCCTCAAACCAGGACCCCTCATCCTGTCATTCCCTGCCCTTGGGAACAGTNCATGCGGGGTTAGGAGAGACGTGAGGCAGAGACCAGAGTCACCCTCAGATCCCAGCCCTTTCTCCTCCTGTCCAGCCTCCCTCTGCCCTTTTCCAGCTTCAAACCAGGACCCCTCATCCTCTCATTCCCTGCCCTTGGGAACAGCCTTCCCCAGCCCTCTGACAGCCCCTGGCAGGGGTCAGAAGTTCACTCTACATCAAACCCATCCTCAGCCTAGTTGATGGGTAACCACCCCAGCAAACCCTTCAGACCATAACCCTGGCTCTTAGAGCCCCTCAACCCTCATCATTTCCTCATTCCAAGCGGGATTGGACCACGGTAGAGAGAGAAGCAAGCAGGAGCCTGGTCGCCTTTCAAGGAATCCCAAGGATATTTCAAGGGAGCTCTGTTTTCCCTTGCTTTGCACGCAGCTCCTGCCTCTTGAGCAACGGCACTAAAAATACCGGCGCTGTTTTGACATCGGACGGTGCCAGGAACACAGCCCGGCCACAGCCTAGCGGGGGAAGCAGATGCTGAGCTCCCCCGGAGAGGACTTCTCCTCAAGCCAGGCTGGGAACTTTGTGGGGTGGAAGAAAGAGCTGGAAAATAGCACTTTATGCTGACTTCTTGGAGCAATGGGTGGTGGTTGTTGGTAATAGAGGCATAGAATCCCTAGGGATGGGAAGGGACCTGGAAGGATCATCCAGTCCAGTTCCCCTGCCACAGCAGGATCATAGAATCATAGCATCATTAGGGATGGGAAGGGACATGGATCATCCAGTCCAATCCCCACAGTGGGATCATAGCATCATAGAGTCCATAGGGATGGGAAGGGACCTGGAAGGATCATCCAATCCAATCCCCCTGCCACAGCAGGAGCATAGAATCTTAGCATCCTCAGGGATGGGAAAGGACCTGGAAAGGACATCCAGTCCAATCCCCACCATGGGATCATGGAATCATAGCATCCTTAGGGATCAGAAGGGACCTGGAAAGGTCATGCAGTCCAATCCCCCTGCCACAGCAGGATCACCCAGACCCAGTGGCACAGGAACACAGCCAGGCTGGGCTGGAACGTCTGCAGAGAAGGAGACTCCACAGCCCCCCTGGGCAGCTGCAACTGTCGCAGCAATCACGAGTGACTCCCTGCCTGAGGAGATTTCCCCCATCCCCTCGGTGGGTTCTCTCCATGCAGTGCCTTCTCCTCCCTGCCCTGTGCCCCGCGTACCATCGAGCTCGTGCTTGACTGCTTCTGACCATCTCCCCATCACTGCCTGATCACCTGTCCTCCTCTCAATGGAATTTCTTCTCCCTCTCTGACTCTTTTCCCCTCCTCTCTACTCCTTCACCAGGTCGACTCAAGGGTGACTCCCCGCGTAGATGAGACGGAGCCAGACGCCGCGGAGAGGCTTTGCTCCCCGAGATGCTGAGCTATCGACAGGGACCCAAGGAGGAGACACAGAGAAGAGGACTTGGATTTCTCTACATTGAAGGTCACAGGCTGACAGCTCCAGAGGAGCATTGCTGGCCTCCTCGCTGTCAGAGCCTGACGAGCGGTGACAGAAGCTGTGGGTGTGAGTTCTCATGCTTTATTTTGCCTGATCTGGGGAAAGCTTCCCTCGTTTGCATTGGAAGGGCTGAGAAAATGATTCTGCCTTCAGTTCTTTCTTTCTTCTGGGTTTGGTTTTTTCCTGACTCCTTTCTTCCCCTCTCCCCCCAAAGAGCAACATCTGGAGCCTGATGAAATTCACTCTGATTTCTAGACAGGATGGGAATCACAGAGTGACTGAGACTGGAAAAGACCTCTGGGCTCATTCAGCTCAGCCCATGATCCAGCATCACCCCAGTGGCCAACTCCAGGGTGCTCAGGGCCACAGCCAGGCTGTTCTTCAACACCTCCAGACACGGGGACTCCCCCACTGCCCTGGGCAGTCCAGTCCAGGCTCTGAGCACCCTTTCCCTGAGGAAGGGCTTCCTGACAGCCAACCTCACCCTCCCCTGGCAGCTTCAGGCCCTGCCCTCTCATCCTGGCATCTACACCTCGGGAAGCAGAAGCAGCAGCTTTGCTTTCATCCCACCTCCATCCACCTTCCGTGACCGCTGGCAGCTACTGATGACACCAGGGACGCAGAGAACCTACCCCATCATTAGAGATGACATGGCACAGCATTCCCCTGGGATGGCAGCTGTTCCTCTCCTTCCCAGACTGGCAGAGAGCTTTGGGGACACGAGCTGGGACACAGGACCCAAGCCTGGAAGATGCTCCCATCCCTTGGAGCCAATGACAAGCACCCTGTTCTTGAGAGACTGGTGGGATTGGGATAAAAAGACATGGAAATATCCACAGTTTTACTGCTTTATGGGGAATCTGAAGAACGTGAAGGGGATTTGGGTTCAGAGAAGGGCACTGGGGCTGGGGAGAGGGCTGGGGAACAGGCCCTATGAAGAACAGCTGAGGGAACTGGGTTGTTTAGTCTGGAGAGGAGGAGGCTGAGAGGAGACCTCAGTGCCCTCTGCAGCTCCCTCACAGGAGGAGGAGGATGCTGAGGCTGCTGCTGAGGCTGCTGCTGATGTCTTCTCCCAGATTCCTAATGCTAGGACAAGGGGCAGTGACCTCAAGCTGCATCAGGGGAGGGTTAGACTGGATCTGAGGAAGCAGCTCTTTGCTGAGAGAGTGGTTGGGCACTGGACCAGGCTGCCCAGGGAGGTGGTGGAGTCCCCATCCCTGGAGGGGTTTGAAAACCGAGCAGCTAGAGCCCTCAAGGCCATGGTCTGGGGGTTGGGGAGCTGTTGGGATGAGGGCTGGACTTGATGATCCTTTCCAACCAGGAGCTTCTAGGATCCTGTGACACCAAGAGAGCCGTCTGTGTTGATGCAAGCAGAGAGAATAAAGCCAATCCCTCCATTACTTTCCACCAACACAGTATTTCTACCCATAGTTTTCCCTTGTCTTTGATTACAACTTGAGCAGCACTCTGCTATTAGAAGAAGTGGATAATAATAATCCTAATCATCATAATCATCACAATAATAACAGCAATAAGGTACTTTGTTTTTCCTAGGAGCCCCTTTTCCCTGCTCTCAGAGCTCCTTTACCCTGCTCTCTCTGGGTTTCACAGCCCATCCACACCACAGCCTCAGCTCCTGGCACTTCCCCTCCGAGCATCACGGAGCTGCCAGCAGGTTTATCCTCTAGCACCTTAGGGAAGGCTGCTTTGGCAGAGAGTATCCACTGGGAACGTGTACCGGAGACGGGACACAGTGTGGTTGAGTGACTGGCACCAGATCCCACAGGGAGCTAATCGCTCCTGTGTCCTGCCTGGGTGCTTCAGCATCTCCCGTCCGGAGCACAGCACGGTGAGGGATGGAGGACAGAGGATGGGTGGGGAATGGAGGTGACAGTGGCAGCTGTCTGATGCCAAGAGCTTTGGAGAGTGGTGGAGAAGCCCACGGTCATGGCAATGCAGAGG
>VZRI01028826.1:381419-403022 GCA_013397515.1 Upupa epops
CCTCACAGGCCCTGTTCTCCAGCCTTCTCCCCAGCCTCAGTGCCCTCCTCTGGCCCCACTCCAGCCCCTCAATGCCCTTCTGATACTGTGCTACCCAAACTGGACCCAGTACTCAAGGTGCAGCCTCCCAAGTGCAGAGGACAGGGGCACCATCCCCTCCCTCCTCCTGGTTCCTGGACAACGTGGTCCAGGTGACCCTGCTCTGTCAGGGGGGCTGAACCAGGTGATCTCCAGAGATCCTCCAAACCCTACCGTCCCCTCATCTACGATCAGACCTAGAGAGATGGCCCTGCTTGGAGGAGGGGGGGTTGGTCTAGGTGACCGCTGGGGGTCCCTTCCAACCCAGTGATTCTACCTTGAAGGGGATTTGATAACAATCTCAGTGCCCTCTGCTGAACAGCACTGCTTACACTACGGCTGTTGCCTCCTTCACTGCTGGCAGCAGCCCTACGTGATCTGGACCACAAAGAGCATCCCAGTGAGCACCCCATGCAGAACACGGGATGGGGCAGCACAGAGGAACCCCGGTTCCTTTTCACAGATGCTCCCCTTTCTCCCTACGTTTACAGCTGTTGTTGTCCTGCAGAGCAACAGGCGAAGAGAGAGCAATGCCTGCTCCCCAAAGCACGGCCATTCCTAGGGCATCACAGCATCGCCCTGGTTGGAAAAGACCCTGGGGCTCATCAAGTCCAACCAGTCACCCTACTCTACCAAGTTCAGCCTTACACCAGATGCTTCAACACCACAGCTCAATGATCTTTAAACTCCTCCAGGGACAGTGACTCAGGCCTCTCCCCGGGCAGCCTGGGCCAGTGCCTGAGCACCTCTGTGAATTAACTGTTCCTAACGTCCAGCCTAACCCTCCCCTGTTGTGGTCTGACTCCATTCCCTTTCGTTCTGCCACTGATTGCTTGTGAGAAGAGACCAGCACCAGCCTCTCCACAATCTCCTTTCAGGTAGCTGGAGAGAGTGAGGAGGTCTCCTCTCAGCCTCCTCTTCTTCAAACTAAAGAGCCCCAGCTCCTTCAGTCGCTCCTCAGAAGATTGATTCTCCAGGCCCTTCATCGGCTTCACTGCCCCCCTCTGCACCCTTCTCCAGCCCCTCGAGGTCTCTCTTGTACCGAGGTGCTCAAAGCAGGATGCAGGATGCCCCCTGTAACAGCTCCAGGCATCCTTTGGTCTCCAAAACCCCACGCAGCCGCTTACCCAGCGCAGACCTGTTCTGCTAGTCACCTCCAGGCTGAGAAAGGGGGATGCAGAGCCTTTCCCTCTCTGATACCCTGCGTTTCAACAACCACCCCAAGTCCACTGCTCAGAGCAGAGTCGCCTGGGGCTCAGCTCCTATGGGTCTCGCTCTGGCTGCTCCCAGGACTGTGTGCAGTCGTAAGGTCTCTGGAGCCCTTCTGTCACCACAGCCATTCCCTCTCAGGCCCAGACAACATGGAATTAACAGTAATAACAGCAGAATAAGCAGAGAGAACCTGGGAGGGGGATGAGACAGTGCATGGCTTCTACCCCCCTCCCTGTGTTGCCTTTGCTTTCCACAAATGAGAGAGAAGCTCTCAGGAGGAACGAGCGGGGATCTCCGACCCAAGCCAACCATCTCCACGGTTTTTATCCTCGTGCAGCTCCAACAAAGAGTCTGGGGCGATGAGAGACAAATACATTTCACATGCAAATAGTGATGCTCAGCCTACGGCTGTCAAACTTCCAAGGAGGAGCTGGAGAGGGGGGTGTGAGGTGGTGGTGAGGGGGGTGGGTTGGTTTCCTCTACCTCTCAGTTAGATGCTAAATAGTAAAAGTGACATTTGGGCTGGAAGAGCCTCCCACATCAGAGAAGCTGTCAGATAATGCAGATTAACAGAGCTTTTTAGACAGATATATCTATATTTCTATCTATATACCACACATCTCAGCTCCTCTGCTGTTTATAGAGGGAGCTAAACGTGTTCACCGCACGAGACTGCTGATGATGTGAGACAGAACCCCGATCCAATCAATACTAGTCAGCTCCACAGCTCTTTCTCTCTATTTCTAAGGCAATGCTTCCAAGGGAAGGTGATCCTCCCCCTCTGTTCTGCTCTCCTGAGACCCCATCTGCAGTCCTGCATCCAGTTCTGGAGCCCCCAACACAGGGAGGAGGTTGAGCTGTTGGAACATGGCTAGAGCAGGGCCATGAGGATGAAGGGAGGGCTGAGGCATCTCTGCAACAGGGACAGGCTGAGAGAGCTGGGGCTGTTCAGCCTGGAGGAGACTCCAGGGAGATCTCAGAGCAGCCTTCCAGTACCTGANCTGCTCATGGCAGGGGGGTTGGAACTGAGTAATCTTGAAGGTCCCTTCCAAGCTGAACCAGTCCCTGAATCAATGAACTGGACCATGATTTATTCACAAAGCAGAAGCCCTCTCCCAAGCCTAAACCAGAACAGGACCGCACTGCACTAGGTGTCTGGGAGGAAGACAACCCTTCCCCCAGGAGTTCCCATTCCCAAATCACTTGCTATTCCAATTCCAGCAAAGTCCAGCCCCGGGTTCATCCCAAAACCCAGCAGCAGGGCTGCTTTTTCTAGTAGCAATAACAACCCTAGGGTTTAGTGGCCACGCTGGGGGTGATGGTTGGACTGGTCTCTTCCAACCTTAATGATTCCATGAATCAAAGAACAAAGGCAAGAAGCTGCCTTTGTGGCAGCTCTACTGCCACTGCTTGGGATGAGAGTTCAGAGGGGCTGAGAGGAGAGAGGCAGCAATCAGCAATCGACCCTAAGCACCAACATCTGCAAGGAAATCCTTCATCTCCCTTTGCTCTGAGAGCTGATTCGTGTGGCAGCGGCGTCTGAACAGGACAGAGCCTTTCTTCCCCGTCACACCATGGGTCAAACATACCCAGACTTGTTAGAATGCAGTTTGGGGAGCAGGAGCAGAGGTCAGGGACTGTGCTTTCATTATTCACCATAATAAGGCTGTGAGACTTGGAGAAGCAAGATATTAATAGTAGCCAAGAGGGATTTGCTTGGCTCGCTGCTGTGGGCAGCTCTGCTGGGCTGCATGAAAGCAGGAGCAGGGTAAGGAGTACCCATGGGATGCTCTGCCCAGCGAGATGCAACTGGGCTCACAGGATTCTTGTTAGGAAGCTCTGATCCTGCACAGGGAAAGCATGCAAACATCAAACACCCTGCTGCTACACAGCCTGGAGAGCAGGGAGAGGAGTGTCCCTCTGCTGTCACACATCCAGGGACCAGGGATGGGCACTACCCCCTCAGGCCACAGAGTTTGCACTTTAGAAGAGAGACAGGTGAAGTAGAATCACTGACTCACGGACTGGTTTGTGTTGAAGGGGCTGTTCAAGGTCATCCAGTGTAACCCACTGCAATGAGAGACATCTCCAACTGCTTGCTCAGAGCTTCAAGGTCCAACCTGACCTGGGATGGTTGCAGGGATGGGGCTTCTCCCACCTCCCTGGGCAACCTGGGCCAGGGTCTCACCATCCTCAGTGTTAGGAGTTTCTTGTAAAGAGCAGTAGTCCTGTCAGTCAAGTGTCCTCTCTCAGCTCTGATGAGGGTGCTGAGGCCCTGGAACAAGTTGCCCAAGGAGATTGTGGCTGCTCCATCCCTGGCAGTGCCCAAAGCCAGGCTGGATGGGGCTCTGGGCACCCTGGGCTGGTGAGAGATGTGGCTGCCCGTGGCAGAGGGTTGGCACTGGGTGATCCTGAGCTCCTTTCCACCCCAAACCACTCTGTGACTATGCTTCTGCACCCGTTGCGTTGAGACACAGCCAACACCCCCTATGTGAAGAGGTTCCTCAGGAAGAGCAGAGCTTTACAACTGTGAGATGGTTTGAGAGCTCTCTATAGCTCCCAGCTGAAAGCTCTAAGAGTGGGGTTGAATTAGCATAACAAGTGGAATTAAACCCAACTTAACCTGGGCAGGTTCAGCTATGGATTTGAAATGCTATTAAACTCTGCCTGGGGGCTCACGGACGTCCTTAGGAATCAGTGCTGGTACTGCAATGGTCCTTGGAGAGCTGAGCTTCCCAGGATGTCTACCCTGGAGGACCTGTCCTCTTCAGATACTCCCTCAAAAGGTAGAATTTGAGATGCTTCAGCCAACTGCTCTGATACCTTCATAGAATCCCAGAGGGACTGAGGCTGGCAGAGCCCTCTGAGCTCATCCAGCCCAGCCCAGCCCCTAACAGCACCCCAGCGGCCACCCCAGGGCACTCAGGGCCACAGCCAGGCTGTCCTTCAACACCTCCAGACACGGGGACTCCCCCACTGCCCTGGGCAGTCCAGTCCAGGCTCTGAGCACCCTTTCCCTGAGGAAGGGCTTCCTGACAGCCAACNGTCCCATTTCTGCCCATCTTTCCTCCAAGAGAGAGGATTTCACCTCCAGGCCATCATTCTGGTCCCCATCCCCACCACTGCAGTGAAATGAGAGGGCTGTGAGAGAACAGTTAAAAATCCAGGTACTCTAAGTCTTTGTCTGAATCAGCCAGCCCTCTCCTCAAGGACAGGGTTTTATCCTCTGCCTGCTGAAGAAATCCCAGGGGACTGAAGCAGGAGTTAAAAGCTGCAAAAGCTGCTCCAGGTTCCCCCCCTACAAAGATCCCTCTGAGTCTCTACAGCGAAACTTGAGGAGCTGGTTTCATCTCTCAGCCTAGAAAACCCCTGCAGGCTTCTTGCCCTACACCCATGGGAGAAAGCCACATCCCTCCTGAGCTCCCTCTCCTCCGACTTCAGTAGCCATCGGTGCGAGGATGATGGTCCAGTTCACCAGAACAAGGGGAAAGAAGTGTGTGGAGATGAGGGAAGGCTGGTTCCTTCCCTGTGTGCAGCAACTGCTCCACGGAAGGAGAGAGCAGCTCCTGTGAGGAGCTTTAGGATGGCTAGATTGCCAGAACCGGGCAATCTGTTGCAGTTAGAGATGTCCCAGCTTGTTGGGCTGGGTGACCTTTGGAGGTCCCTTCTAACCCTAGGAATTCAGCTGGGATTTAAAGCAGCCAACGAAGCACAGAGGGAGCAGAAGGGAGAGCCTGGACGCAACAGCTTCTCTCTCCATCTCCAACCATGAAAGGGCAAGATGAAACCCACTGGCTCCAAAACACCCTCCTCTCTTTCACAGCCTCCTCTACACACCTCATCCATCTCACAGCACATTCCCAGAACCCTCCATCCTCCCTTCCCCACACGAGCAGGGATCAAACCACAGAGGAGCAAACACACCCCGAGAGCCGACGCTGCATCCGAGCTCCACGTGGTGCCCACAGGAGCGACCTCAACCCTCCCCAGCCTCGATTTTCCCCCCGCTGTGCAGCTCTCTAACATCCTCTCCTATTCATTCGCTCTCCTCCCGGCTCGCTTATTATTTAAGCTCTGCATTACTTAACTCTCCAACGTGGTTGGAGAAGGCAGCTTGCAGAGAAGGCACTATGCAAAATAAAACTCTATCTTCTGTTCTAATTTGTTTCAGGGGCTAATTACCAGTTTTATTGGGTTTCTGAGCAGGAAACGTGTGCTGCATATTACACCCGGCACAGCTGCCTTGCAGAGAGCGATCCTTGGAGCTCTGCAAGTTGTGCAGCTCTTCTGGTTTTCAAAGAGAAGGGGGAAAGGCAAAGAACAGCCCTGGGTCGTTAGGGTTCCCTTGGCCAACCTGGGGTTTGGTTGAGTTTAGTGGGGTTTTCCCTAGTGTTGTCTCATTGTAGAATGATGGGGTTGGAAGGGACTCCCCCTCAAAGGGCAGCCAGTCCAACCCCCATGCAGCCAGCAGGGCCAGCACTCACAAGATCTGGTTGCCCAGAGCCCCAGCCAGCCTGAGCTTGAATGGCTCCAGGGATGGAGCAGCCTGGTCCAGGGCTCCCCCACCCTCAGATCCCAGCCCTTTCTCCTCCTGTCCAGCCTCCCTCTGCCCTTTTCCAGCTTCAAACCAGGACCCCTCATCCTCTCGTCCCCTGCCCTTGGGAACAGCCTTCCCCAGCCCTCTGACAGCCCCTGGCAGGGGTTGGAAGATCCCCCTAGAGGCTTCTCCTCTCCAGGTAGAACAACCCCAACTCTCTCAGCCTGTCCCCAGAGCAGAGGGGCTCCAGCCCTCTGATCACAAAAGCAAGAGAAAGCAAAATCCTTCCCTGTATCCAGCAACCACTGGGATCTCTTAATGGATAAAAGGTCCTGATGGTACAAACCCATCAAATCCCTGCTCTAGGCTGTTAAGCATCACNGGAGTAGCCTGGTCCAGGGATCCCCCCTGCCCTTGGGAACAGCCTTCCAACAGCCCCTTTCAGGGGTTGGGAGGTTGATGGTGGTCCTTCAATGAAGCCCCCACACACAACCCCTCCTTGATGGGTGCAGACCCCTACCAGATGCTCTGGGGAGCATCACACCGAAGTGATAACCTGAATGAAAGGTGAGGACAATCAAGTGTTGGCAGCACCTCCTTAGAAAGAGGCTGCAGCCTCCCAGCAGCTTCCCAGGAGATGATTAAACTGGGAACCAACCTTGGAGAAGAGCAAACCTGAGCTTCCCCACAGCGAGCAGGAACGGGCTGCTGGCCTTGAGCCCATCTCAATGAGCTGAGCTTACAGAGGGCACTGCAGGGATGCTGCTGCTGCTGCTCCTGATGCTCAACTTAAAGCCACGTGGAGCGATCCCTGTGCGTTGAGTCACGAGGGTTGAACCAGAAGGGCTCTAAAGTCACGGTGTCTCCTGTCTTGTTGCCCTGTGGCCAAGAGGAACCCAACCCAGAACACCCATGGAAACACTCCTACAGCTGGAACTGGTTTCAGCCCAGCTCTACACATCCAACACCATAACCAGGACACTGAGTTGCATCTCTGTCCTTGGCAGGGGAAAGGGCTTTGAAACTCCATGAAAGGAAGAGAGCAGTGCACCAAGAGATGCTGTGAAGAGAGATGCTGTGAAGGGGAGAGAAAAGCATTTGCTGCACCCAGAAACACTAATTCCACAGCTCCCCTTGCTGGGAAGGGCAGTGACATTGGGGTGCAAGGAGGGCAGGGTGAGGGCAAGCACCCAGGGTCACCCTGTGGTGGTGGGTGCTGCTAGGACTCCCCTTGGCCAAGTCAACATCTCCCTTCTCCTAAAGCTCCCTGCTGCTGGGCAGTTGCATGGGATTAACTCCCACCAGGCTGGAAACAACAAAAATTCCCAGAGGGAACTTGTGGCCCCTGGAAAAACCTTCCTGGAGCTGGGCTGATGGCATCTTGGCAAGCAGAGCCCCAAGGAAGAGGCACATCCCGCTGGCAGCCTGCCACCCCATCCCTTCCTCCCTCCTTCTCTATTACCGTGTTGGCCCTTTGCTATTGGGAAAGCAGAGGGCTGAGATTTGTTTTTACAACCCAGCGACAGCCTCGCACGGAGGAATTCAACAAAAATACCAGCTAGAGCAACCCCCAGCCATAAAACCCCACACTGCATCCCCCGAGCGGTGCCAGGCATCGAGCCTGAGCCTGAAATCCTCAGAGCAGCGAGGATGGAAGCAGCCCACGGGAGTGAGGATCAGCACCCTGAGCTATGGAAGCAGCCAGCACTCATGGAGTGACCAGAAGCAGTGGGAGAAGATCCAGTTGGGGTGCAGAGGTGGGACCATGCCCCTACTCCTCCTGCTTTCCACCTCCTGGCTGCAGATGTCCCCGGGATGTCCTGAGCACAGGATCAGCTGGGGGTTTGGGGGATGGTACCTCCTCCTCTCCTCCTCGAGCAGCTCTGGGGCTGTCCTGCATCTCATCATCCCCCTCCGAGGGGCCCATCCCCGTGACAGCTCCCTCCCAGACAAACACCATATTCCCAGGAGGATTTATTGCTGATCCCACAGGACGAAGCCCAAACCCTCCCCTCCCTGACTCTGACCTGTGCTGAGCACTGGGGATGGAGAATGAGTTTGGGATCAGGCAAATCACAGCAAACCTGCTACAGTGGGAAAAGGGCCACCCGTGCCTCCGAGAGCCCCTCATCCCACCCACTTAGCTACCACCAGTAACTTTCTGGATCACTCAGCCTTTTAAACATCTCCCACATCCCACCCTGCGCACCCTGGGGCTAAGGCATCGCTGCTCCTTCCCATCACAGGGACAACCAGCAGCTCACCCTGTGAAAACCCCATCACAGCCAGAAGCTCGGAAGGGTTGAGGGTGGAAAAAGATCTCACTGAGCTCAACCCTCAACCCAACTGTTCCAAACTAGAGCTAAACCCTGTCCCTGAGCTCCAGATCTCCACAGCTTGGAAACAGGGGTGGCGATTGAACCCCCTACCCGGGCAGCCTGTGCCAGTGCTCCTGGACCCTCCCTGGGAAGAAGGTCCTGCTGAGATTGAGAGGGAACCTCCTCTGTTCCAGCTGGCACCCAGTGCCCCCTGTCCTGGCACCAGATGCCCTTGAGCAGAGCCTGGCTCCATCCTCCTGACANGTCAGGTAGCTGCAGGTAGGGATAAGAGCCCCTCTCCTTATCTTCAGACTCAATAACTCCCTTTCTCTCAGCCCCTCCTACCAGGCTTATCCAGACCCCTCTTGCTCACCACTGTGATTACTCCGAGCACCAGGCCAGGCCAGTAGCAAGGCCAGAGAGTCAAGGCCAGGAGATGCTTAGAGATCACAGAATCATCCTGGCTGGAGGGGACCTCCAGCATCACCCAGCCCAGCCCTCATCCCAACAGCTCCCCAACCCCCAGACCATGGCCTCAAGGGCTCTAGCTACTCGGTTCTTAAACCCCTCCAGGGATGGGAACTCCACTCCCTCCCTGAGCAGCCTGGTCCAGTGCCCAACCACTCTCTCAGCAAAGAGCTTCTTCCTCAGATCCAACCTCACCCTGGGTAGAGCACCACAGCCCACTGCTCCACCAGGACCCCAGTGCTCCAACCCCTCATCCTTCACCTTCCACAGCCCTATCCGCTCATCTCAGGACCTCTGAAAAGCTAGAGTCACATCCATCACCTTGACCCAAGAACCATCTCCCTGTCCAGCAGGGAAGCAGCCCCCTCCATCCCTCCCCCCGGGGCCGATTCCTCACGTCAGGATGGCTGTTATTTAACGCTGGAGCTGTCTGAAGCCGCCTATCTGGGCTGAAGGAAGAGCAGCCCTCTGTTTATAGGAACCAAGCTCATCAGCCAATCCCGTCTGCTAGATGACAAGCTGTTTATTTTCTCCTCACATGAGGAATTCCTATAAAACCTCTGCAACATTCCCTTCACCCAGTCGTCCGCGCGGCCATGCGTCGGGGACTGCCATCAGTCGGGGAAAGCAGCCTCCTGAATCATTTCAGAGCCTAAAAAGAAGCCCCAAAGCAGGAATCTTCCTGCTTGGATTAGAGGAATAAGCTCGGAGTTGGATGGGGTTTTCAAGGGCTTCTCCTTAAGGAAGGCAGAAGGGAAGCCCAATGGATGGGAGCTTGAAGATAGCTCATCCTAAAGGGTGGATGGATCCTTCCAGCTCCTCATCCTGGGGGGGTTTCAAGGGATTTAGGGGGTAGTCCTTGGGGAACCCACGTGTGGGAGTCCAGCCGAGACCTTTACAAGACAGACACTCAGGGGGGACAGCTACAACGCTCTGAACCACATCCGTGCCTTCACGACTGGTTCCACCAGAGGAAGAAATGGGTCAGCCCCACGGTTGAGCCACCGCCTGTGGCTGAACACAGAAGGGGTGGGGAGACCCAGAAGGGCAGCCAGTCCAACCACCTTGCACCCAGCAGGGCCAGCACTCCCCAGCACAGGTTGCCCAGAGCCCCAGCCAGCCTGAGCTTGAATGGCTCCAGGAATGGAGCAGCCTGGTCCAGGGCTCCCCCACCCTCAGATCCCAGAGCTTTCTCCTCCTGTCCAGCCTCCCGCTGCCCTTTTACAGCCTCAATCCATGACCCCTCGTCCTGTTGTTCCCTGCCCTTGGGAACAGCCTTCCCCAGCCCTCTGACAGCCCCTGGCAGGGGTTGGAAAGTCACCAGAAGGTCCCCCAGAGCCTTCTCCTCTCCAGGCTGAACAACCCCAACTCTCTCAGCCTCTACCCAAAGCAGAGGGGCAAGAGAAAGCAAAATCTTTCCCTGCATCCAGCAACCACTGGGATCCCTTAATGGATCACAGAATCCTAGAAACATTAGGGATGGGAAGGGACCTGGGAAGATCCTGCAGGCCAATCCTCCTGCCACAGCAGGATCCCCCAGACCAAGTGGCACAGGAACACAGCCAGGCAGGGCTGGAACGTCGCCAGAGAAGGATGCCACAAACCCACCAGAACCCTGCTCTCGGCTGTTAAGCATCACCTCACCCAGCAANAAGCAGAGGGGCAAGAGAAAGCAAAATCTTTCCCTGCATCCAGCAACCACTGGGATCCCTTAATGGATCACAGAATCCTAGAAACATTAGGGATGGGAAGGGACCTGGGAAGATCCTGCAGGCCAATCCTCCTGCCACAGCAGGATCCCCCAGACCAAGTGGCACAGGAACACAGCCAGGCAGGGCTGGAACGTCGCCAGAGAAGGATGCCACAAACCCACCAGAACCCTGCTCTCGGCTGTTAAGCATCACCTCACCCAGCAACAGCACCACAGGCATCGATCCCATAAGGAGAACAGAGACCCTGGCCACACTCCAACCCCACCAGCATCCAGCACTATCTCAAGGAGGGGGTTCTGCTCCTGATGCTCAGTAGCTGCTCTCGTTCCAGCAGGTTCTCCACGTAAAAAACTGCTGCAAAAAGAAGACCACGAGATCAGAATCAGCACCCCATCGATTTCCTTCTAAACCTGGTAGCCCCCTCAGCAGAGTCTGGAGCCTTCAGCTGGTGGGCAACCCAAGCCTCGGAATATTTCACCTGAAATAATTCCTACACCTCCAAACCCCGAAGCAGTGAAACCTCAAGCAGGAGATGAAGGCAAGAACTCTATGGGGAGAGCCAGCTGGGTCCCACACTTGCCCCAGATGGCTGGTGAAATCATCGGTGGCCACGCAGCCAGCTCAGGTCTCGCTTTGCACCCTGCATCTCAACCCTGGTTGCAACCTTCCCCGCGGAGCTGGAGCACCCCTTCTGCAGCAGAGGTTTGACATCTAGTGGACAGATGGCTCCTGAGGAGCTGCCACTGCTCCTGGCATCAGGGGAGAAGTCACCTCCCAGCAGGAGGGGACCCCCAATGGGTCCCCGTGGGGGGCACCCATGGAGAAACAAGGCAACAGCCAGGCTGTTCCTCCAGCTGGAAGAGGCCGAGCAGCAGGAGACCTTGTGATGTTGCAGGGTGGGAGAGTTATCCAGGCTCAGCCCTGGCAGGAGGCACAAGGCCAAGGTGGGTGATGCTCAGACACAAGAGCCTTCCATCTCTGTTTCTGCAGTGCTCGGAGCAAGCGGAGGTCTCCCTGCTGCTCCAAAGCAGTGTAGGGAAACTGAGGCACCCAAGAAGCTGCACGGTCCCATCAGACCTAAAAGATTTGGGTCCAGAAGTGGCAACGCAGGAGAGTCACCCGTTATCTGCCCTTCAAAAACAGCTGCTGGCTCTGTCCTGGGCCACCAGCTCGTGAACTTGGACTACCCAAAGCACTTCCAGCCAGCAGAAGGGCAAACCAGTGCCTCCCCCAGTCTCTCTTTCATCAAGCAGGGAGAGGACATAAACCCAAGCTGGAAGGGTCATCCCGGGAAAGAAGGAGCATCCTTCAGGCCTGAGTAAACGTGATGCAACAGAGGCTGAGATCCACACAGCTCCCTGGAGACTCGGCGTGCTCGATTCCCACCGGGGGCTGGATCGGCCACGGGAAGCCCGAGTTGTGCTCAGCTTTCACTCCAGCAGCTCCAGATGGAAGCTCAGACAGACTCCAAGAGGAAAAACTAGAGCTTCTGGAAGGCTTCTGCTTCTCCATCGCTTCCTGGAAGGGCAAGGAATCCCAGAGACAGCAACAAGCAGAACCCAGGGGGTCTTGTTCTTTCGGGGTGAAACCCAACAGGACGTTGAAGACGGCCGGTGCAGGTGTCACAAGGCAGCGACGCCCGGTCCCTCCTTGGCTTGGGAGGTGAAGTAGCGCTCGTTTGGCAATGGATTGCACCAAGAGACCATCTGAAGTTGCAGCAAACCTGGCCAGCATCCAGCGTGCGATCGGATCAGGACACGCCGCAGGAGCCAAGCGCATTCCTTGACGCACTAACAGCCTTGGGGGAGGCTGCGGCTCCTCTCTTTCATGGTCTGATGATGGGGAGCCCAGCGTGACCCCCAGCCTCTAGCTAAGGACGCGTCATGCAAACAAGGAGATCTCTACGAGATCTGCAGCAGGATAAGAATTCACCCCTCAGTGCTCAGGACAATCTGCTCGGTCAGCCCCGTGCTCTGTCTGGCCAATACCTTATCCTGCTCTGCAGGACGGGCTCCTCTGCCTCGTGACGTTGTCTTGGCTGCCAAGGACATGCATGGGCAAAGGGAGGACTCGGTGATAAGAGACCTTCAGAGAGCTCTGGGAAGGAGCTGGGAGGAGGTGAAGTGAGCACTGTGAGCCAGGAAGGGGGGATCACGGTACCAAGAAAGTTGGGAGAGCCCTCCAAGCTCATCCAGTCCAACCATCACCCCAACCCCACTCCGCCCACTAAACCCTGCTCTCCAGGGCCACAGCTACTCCTTGTTTGAACCCCTCCAAGGATGGAGGCTCCCCTCTCCCTGGGCAGCCTGTTCCAACCCCTGAGCACTCTGTCAGGGAAGAGATTGCTCCTGATGGCCAACCTGACCCTCCTCTAGCACCACTTGAGGCTGATTCCTCTTGTCCTGTGACTGGGGAGAAGAGGCTGACCCCCACCTCTCTGCACCCTCCTGCCAGGCAGTTATAGACAGCACTGAGGTCTCCCCTCAGCCTCCTTCTCTCCAGACTAAACCCCCCCAGCTCCCTCAGCCTCTCCCCTGTCCTCCAGGCCCTTCACCAGCTCCGCTGCCCTTCTCTGCACCCGCTGCAGCCCCTCAGTGTCCTTCTTGCACTGAGGTGCCCAGCCCTGACCCCAGTAGTCAGAACAGCCTCAGTTATTTCTCCAGAGAAGCTGAGGTGGAAGCATCCCCTGGGAAACACTCCAGAGCAGCTGTAGAGCCCCAGATATTTTGATAAGAGACCACTGAAGACCTACGGCCACAAACAGGAGTGACCTTGGTGTAAAGAGGGGGCTGGAGAGGTTGCACTGCAATCCCTCAATCGCCTGGGAGCCGATTCAGGCTCTGCAACTGCCAAGGGGAAGCAAAACAAAAAGCAAAGCAGCGAGCTGGGGCTATTTCAGCTATCTGAAGTTATTTATAACAAACCCCGACTGAACCAAACACAACGGGCCAAGAGAGCAGAGGAAGCAGCGATGAAGGCTGGTAAAGCTCTCGCTGCGATCCATCACCCCGCCGGCAAAGCCCCGTGCTCAAACAAGGCGACGGGTCTGGCTTCCATCAGGCAGAGCCAGGAAACGCAGGGTTAAGGCCAGCTTCCACTTGGTCCTCAGGTGAATCCAGAGCCCAGCAGCACCATGGCCTCGGGGGATGGCTTGTGCCACCTTTGCGCTTGGCTCTTGCCCAGCAGAAGGACTTGGGGATCTCCTCCACATCCCCCCCACTCCTTTCCTCTCACTGGGATGCAGACGTTGGGTTTGGCAGGGGTAGAGTTAATTCTCTTCACAGCACTCAGTGGGGTTGGGATCTGGCTGCAGACAGGGTTGAGGATGCTACTGCGATGTGGGAGTTACTCCTGAGGTCAAGGTCTCTTCTGCTCTCACCCCACCAGCGAGCAGCCTGGGGAGGGCACAGGGAGTTGGGATGGGACAGAGCCAGGACAGCTGACCCCAAGTGACATTCCAGCTCGTACAACATCATGCTCTGTATACAGGGCTGAGGGAGGGAAGGAGGAGGAAGGGAAGAGCATCCCAAGCGATGGCTTTATCTTCCCAAGTCACCTCTACACGCGATGGAGCCTGGCTTTCCCACAGATGCCCGAGCATCCACCTGCCCATGGGAAGTAGTGAATTAATTCCATCTCTATCTCAAGCCATGAGTTTTTTCCCCCTCTGCCTGTTCTCTCCTCATCCCAGTGCAGGGGACTGAGTGTCTGGGGTTAAACCACCACAGCAGATCAGACAGCACCTGGCTGGTGAGCAAACAGCCCCGTCCCACCCAACCCCAGCTCCTCCCTGCTAGCAGCCCGGTATTAGGACTGACATTCAGCTGCAGGGCTGACTCAGAGGTAGCCAGGGATATTTTATCCTCCCAACTTTCTCTCCAGCCTGCGAAAGATCAGAGGCTGCCAAGAAATGGTGCCTCAGACGTAGCTCCCCGTTCCTGCACCGAGCTGGTGGCTCAAATCCATCCTCCTGCTCACAGTGCTGCTGACACTGACCCATCCCAGGGAGCACAGAGGGGCTTTTGAACCTTTTTTAGAGCTAAACCGAGAGCTTAGCTCTTGGACCAAGGGATACAGAGCCAGCAGGGGATTGATTTTGCCTCACTGCTCCATCCTGCCTCACTGGATGATCTTTCCAGGAATAAACGGTCCCACTGCATCATCACGGGGCCACAGGGATGCACAGGGCTAACAGCAACCCTTTCCGTGGGGGAAGAGGCACAGAGTCCCCATGCAAAAACCAATCCCAGAGAATCACAGGATCATTAAGAACCTCACAAGATCATCTAGTCCAGCGCCCCTGTCACAGCAGTAGTTAAACCAGCTTAACCAGTTAAGCTCCCAGCAAGATGGGGCTGCATCCACAGCTCCACACCAGTTACCTGAAGATACTCCCTTCCCCTCATCATAAGCCCTGCTCACCCATCCTCAAGCCAACAGGATGGTCCTCTGGAGAGCACCAGGCACTGCCTGGCTCTCTGAGTGAGTCCCTAGCCTCTGGTAAGCATTGCCTAGATGAGGTTCTGCTCTGCTGGCACCGACACCAGCTCTTGTGAATCAGAGGTGCCACAGGCTCAGTCTCTCTCCCACCTCCACCGCTCGCTGCCTGCGTGATCCCCTGCAAGTCACAGGACCATACTGTGGCAGGGGGATTGGACTGGATGATCTTTCCAGGTCCCTTCCCACCCCTGAAGACTCTATGAAAGGGACCCAGGAGCAGTCACACCACTCAAACAGACCCTCTGAAGGAACCATCATCCCAAACAGATGACCACACAGACAGAGACACACAGGATCACCTAATTTCTCTGGATGGTTTCCGAGCCAACAGCTTCTGAGCGGCACTGGGAGGTACTGGTAGCGTTGTGAGCTCAGACCATTTCCATCTGTCTACTCAAACGGGCAAAATTAGATGCCGAAGCCACGCATCTGATGCACTGCCAAGGCAGCCTGCCTGCTGCAGTGCTCACAACTAGGGGGGTTTGGTAAAGAAAGAGGAAAATTGTCTTTTACAGCTGCCTCTTGTCAGAGCTCCGCTCCTCCGCCCCCAGCCCACCCGGCCAGTGCCAGCCGAGTGACCGCTCTCCCCTAGCTCCCTGCGGCAGGAGGCCAGCAACAGCCCTGGAAGCCCCTGCGTGAAGCTCATCAGCCTCTAATTCACTTCCAATTTGTCTCTGTGCAGCCCGATGACTCCTAATTGCTGCTTCACTGAGCACCCTGATGATTTGAAGTTGGTCCGAGTCACCTCAGCATCGACTCTTAGGAGCAGGGGGTGGGGGATGCTCACGCAAGGACTCCCCTCCTGTCGCAGGCAGCTCAGGATTCACTTCCACTTGTGTCTTCAAATCACCAGGCTGGATTAAGGGATTGGAGACAAACACCAGATGCTACCTTAAGAATTAAGGGCAAAAAGCTGAGCTCAAGTTCTCCTAAAACATCTGTGTAAATAGAGGTAGCATATTTCTTGCATGAGCTTCGGCGCCGGTGGCAGAGGCGCCTGCTCCTGCTGCTGCTGCTGCTCAGGTCGGGTACCCAAGCGGGTTGAATCCCCACTGTGATGGGTGATAGAAGTAAAGCACACCCGAGCATCTCTGGAGGTGAAACCCATCGAGTCGAGGCTGTACCCCCGGGACCCCTCCTCATTTACTGGAATCGAAGAGAAGGCTCCAAGGTACAGCCGTAACCCAGGGGGAAACCAAGCTCTGCTCTGCAAGGAGGCAGCTCAGGGCTTCCTGCCTGCACAAGTGATTTAAGACCCAACAGCACCACTCCACCGGTCACCTGGAGTTTGGACACTGCCAGCTAAGGTCATCCTGGTTGCTCTTAATGGAGTGACTCCACTTGGGAGAGAAAGGGACTTGGGGGTCCTGGTGCCCTGGAGCCAGCAATGGGCCCTGGTGGCCAAGAAGGCCAGCGGCAGCCTGGGGTGGATGAGAAACAGGGTGGTTAGGAGATCCAGAGAGGGTCTCCTCCTGCTCTGCTCTGCCCTGGGGAGACCCCATCTGGACTCTTGTGTCCAGTTCTGGGCCCCTCAGTTCCAGAAGGACACAGAGCCACGGGGGTGATGGAGGGAGGGGAACATCTCCCTGCTGAGGAAAGGCTGAGGAAGAAAGAGCCTGAGTGGGGAACCCAATGCTGTTGATCAAGATGGAAAGGGTGGGGGTCAGGAGGAAGGAGCCAGGCTCTGCTCAGGGGCACCCAATGCCAGAACAAGGGGCACTTGGTGGCAGCTGGAGCAGAGGGGGTTCCACACCAAGAAGAGAAGCAACTTCTACCCAGTGATGGTGCCAGAGCCCTGGCAGGGGCTGCCCAGGGGGGCTGTGGAGTCTCTCTCCCGTTAACCCAACCCATGCAGTAGGTGGGTTTGTGTTCCTAAGGGCTTTGCCCTCTATGGACTCAACAGATCCCCCCCAAAGCTGGAAAGGAACCGCAGACTCCAACTCGAGTTGTTGGTTTCCACCCGATCTGAGAGGTGAGAAAACTGAAGGCAACTAGAGAACAACTTTACGAAGCAGAGCCTGGGATGGATCTGGTAACAGCCTTGAGAAACGGGGAATTAATCACTGGGAAGGGTTATAAACCAGGGGGTTGTGAGGAGTAAATTGGAGCTATTACACCGAGATGATGAGTAATCCTTAGTAAAACTCGAGGCGAAGACTTAGCGTGACTCAGTTTCTCACCAGAGGGGGAATATCCAGTGCAGAACAGGGTAGAGGAGGAAAAACCACACACAAAGCCATCAGAAAAGAACGGAAAACACTCCCTACGTTGAAATTCCATCCCCAGTAAATCGGGATCTGGATGACAAGAGAGTTCCCTTTCGAATCCGCTGCTGTTCGTAGCCCTACAAGCATGAACTAGATCGGGGGGGGGGAGCAGAGGAAGAGCTAGTGCCTTCGTGAATGAAACCCTGCTGCAAGGCTCTCCCAGAACAACAACGAGCTACAGAAATCCTCCCAATTCCCTGACGAGCTGGGAATTCAAGTAAGCACCCAGCAGGCCCAGATGGCAACGAGGTGTTGGGGCTCCAACCACAAGCAGCATCCACAGCCCATCCCACCAGCACGAGGGAAAGAGGAGAACTGGGGCTGAGAACCAGTTCATACCATTCTGTTGGCTGAATAACCTGTCTATTGAAGCACTAGATCTACTGTGGCCCCGATTTCTTCCACACACTTGGCTCAGACGGACGCTCCTGGGGCTGTTCTCACTCGCCATCACCGGATCTTTTCATGTTGCCACCCCCAGGCACCAGCACTGCCTCTGTTTTAATGGTTTCCCTCCCCTCACGCGTGTGAAAGCAACCAGGTACTGCTATTCCTCCTCTCTGGAAGCATCCAAGGCCACGTTGGATGGGGCTCTGGGCAACCTGGACTGGGAACAGTTGGCAGGGGGTGGGGATGGGGTGAGTGCTGAGCTCCCTTCCAACCTGAACCAGTCTGGGATGCAACGGCACCAGTCCTTGCTGCAGGTAGCTACAGGGTGAACACAATGCTCTGTGACTGGGTCTGGGGGATCCTGCTGTGGCAGGGGGATTGGACTGGCTGATCTTTCCAGGTCCCTTCCCATCCCTAAGGATTCTAGGATTTCAAAATACTTCTGCAATTAGGCTTTATAACCCTCCCTGTTGTTGTTGTCGAAGTCACTCTGCAAGCAGGAGCCAAGCAGCAGCTAATTCCTGCCTGAGTTTGCAGAGAGCTCAACACCTTGCTCTGAGCCACCCCCTGCCCACGCTGACATTTCTCCTAAATATCACAGACTCCGGCAGCTTTGCCATAGGACAGCGATTTCCAGCTCTGATCCACCCTCACGGGTTTGGCTGGGAGACAGCAGCAAGAGGCGCCGCAGCGAGGGCTGAGCGATGGGCAGCGCTCAGGGATGCAGGGTGCTGCAGCGAGGTCGGACACGGTGGGTTTGGGGAGCGATGAGGCAACGGAGTTGGCTCTGAGGGGCTGGGAGATGAGGCCTGGTGGGGCTGAGAGAGGGGAGCCGGGGCTGAACTGTTGATTAGATGCGTTGAGGCAACTCAGAGCCTCAAATGAAACAGAGAGAAATCCCAGACTGGGTGGGAGCTCAAGGATCACCCAGTGCCAACCCCCTGCCATGGGCAGCAACACCTCTCACCAGCCCAGGGTGCCCAGAGCTCCATCCAACCTAACCTTGGGCACTGACAGGGGTGATGGAGCAGCCACAGCCTCCCTGGGCAACCTGTTCCAGGGCCTCAGCACCCTCCCAAGGAGAGGTTTCTGCCTCAGATTTCACTGTCTTTCAGCCTGAACCCATCCCCCTTGTCCTAGCACTAGAGTCGCTCATAAAAAACCCCTCTCCAGCCTCCCTGCAGCCCCTTGAGGTCATGGAAGCTGCTCTCAGGTCCCCAAACACACGTGGACAGGGTATTTTTAGAGCAGCTACAATCTACAAGATGCTCTTCCTTCGCAGTCACTTGTCATTCAGCAGGAGATGCTGCTGGGCACCCAGCACCAGGTTCAGTGGGCGTCCTGGATGCTCAGCAGCTCCCAGGATGAGGCCAGAAATACATCTGCTCGCTAACAGGGGGGGTTTGGGTGGGGGGTTTCTTTTCCCCACAGCAAGCTAAATATTTTAGCAGCAATATTTATACTCGAGGAGGATCCAGTAGGACTCGGGCAAGCCCTCCTTTTGCTCTCGACAGGATCCAGCCTGAATGAAGAGCAGATGAAATGCAAAGGTTTTTAGAGAAGGCTCCTCAGAGCTGGGTTTTTGCTTCTTATAGAGCAGTGAGAGGGGGGTTGGCAACACGAGGGGAGCCCAGAGCAGGTCACTGCCACCCAACACCTCCTCAAAACACAGACGGCAGCGCTGACACCCCACACGGAGGAGCCAGAACCCATCAGGGTGAAGAGAGCTGCCAGCCTCATGCCAGAGCACAGGTAACAGCACCCAGTAGGAAGGGTAAATATCCTCCACCCCAGTAGGGGGGATAAAGTGAAGGCCAGGGGTCAGACACAGAGCACATCCATCGCAAGATGTGTTCTCTCTTCCACCAACCAAATGCTCTTACAGGCAGCTACAGTGAGGGATGAGGGGAGAGAACACGTGGGGATGCTGGGACTGCCCTGGAGAGTTGGTGGGAGCAGCTACTGAGGGCTCCAAGGAAAAACCCTTCAGGAAGCAATAATTAGAGAGATAAAAGCCAGATCTGATGCCAATGGAGCCTCTACCCAAGCAGAACCAGGGACCAAGTCCCGCTGAACCCAGGTGCTTGAGGAAAGAAACCAGGAGAGGGTTTTTCTTCCTGACTAAAGCGCTCAGAACCCGACCTCTACTGAATCACTGGGTGTTTTATGAATCACAGAATCCTTAGGGATGGGAAGGGACCTGGAAAGATCAGCCAGTCCAATCCCCCTGCCACAGCAGGATCACCCAGACCCAGTGGCACAGGAACACAGCCAGGCGGGGCTGGAACGTCTGCAGAGAAGGAGACTCCACAGCCCCCCTGGGCAGCCCCTTCCACTGCTCCAGGACCCTCCCTGGGAAGAAGGTCCTGCTGAGATTGAGAGGGAGCCTCCTCTGTTCCAGCTGGCACCCAGTGCCCCTTGTCCCAGCACCAGATGGCCTTGAGCAGAGCCTGGCTCCATCCTCCTGACACCCACCCCTCACAGATTGAGAGACAGCAATGACAATCACTAAATAACCAGCAAAAGTTGCTCCAGCCTTAGCAAAGCCGGGCTCTGAGGGTGATGCTCTGCCCTGTGATGCAGAGGGTTTCATCACCATCCGGGGAGGGGATGCTCAGCCTGCTCCTCCAGCCTGTCCTGCAGTAAAACCCCATCGAGGGGACACAATGCACCAAGATTGCTCCCAGTTGCCCCAGTTCAGACTCATGGTTGGCTCTGCCTGACAACACCCCGACCCATGGCACACGTGCGCGACACAGCGAGCTGCATCCAAACCCATTGCCCTCCCCAAAAAGTGACTCGGACCTTCACCAATCCAGCAGCAGCCAAATAGTTAATGAGAGCAAAGAGCTGTCTGGAGCTGGACACAGCTCTGGGCTTCTGGGGGGCTTGGGAAGAGGACATCGAGGGGCTGGAGCAGGGACAGAGAAGGGAACTGAGGCTGGGGAGAGGGATGGGGAACACAGTCTGTGAGGAGTGACTGAGGGAATGGGGTTGTTTAAAGAAGAGGAGGCTGAGAAGAGACCTCAGTGCTCTCTGCAGCTCCCTCACAGGAGGTTGGAGCGAGGCTGCTGCTGGTCCCTGCATCCCAATCCCTAACGCTAGGACAAGCTGCATCAGGGGGGAGTGAGATTGTATCTGAGGAAGCAGCTCTTTGCTGAGAGAGTGGTTGGGCACTGGACCAGGCTGCCCAGGGAGGGGATGGAGTCCCCATCCCTGGAGGGGTTTAAAAACCGAGTAGCCAGAGCCCTCGAGGCCATGGTCTGGGGGTTGGGGAGCTGTTGGGATGAGGACTCAGTGATGCTGGAGGTCCCTTCCAGCCATGAGGATTCTTTGATTCTAAGAGCTGGGAAAGGACCGTGTGGGATCACCAAACACCCCGCTCGACGCACACCGAGTACACAACATCCCACCCCCAGGCCTCCATAAATAAACCCACGTAGGAGATGGAGAAATAAGTTTGCCTTCCATTTGTGTCTCTTCTTAAAATAAAACGAAACAAAACCACCAAAAAAAGGCAAACGAGCAGTAAATCTGTAAAAACAGAGGGAAAACACAACGAGCCGACGGGGAATTCAGTCTCAGCTACAGCCCCGGTAACAGGGATCGCGTCCAGGCTGGTGAGCTGCTCTGAACTTCCACATCCCAGTCGCTTTCTGGGTGAAGGTGGGGATGGAGATAACTCTGGAGGCTCAGAAGGAGCCTCCTGGGCTGTCACCATCCCTCGGGAAAGCTGAAGGATGCCACCTCACACCACCCAGAGCCAACGGTGCCCATCAAACCCAGAGCCAGTCCCAGCTCCTTCTGCTCCTTTAACTGAACTCTGATGGACACAGCTCTCCGACTACTGCTCCCACACCAGCTCCTTTGCTTCCCGTGCCTCGAGAATCCCCAAGTTCCACTGGGTTCCCTAACACAAACCCATTCCAGCTGCAAAGGGTGGGGGGTGTCTGCCTTTTTCCAGGCTGCTCCCAGCGTTNGCTCTCTCTGCTACCAGGCAGCAGCTCAGGCGGTCAAGGGTTTGTTGGGAGCCCAGAGGGCACTTCTGGTGGCACTGGGATGGGTTTGGATGGTGCTGTGACCCAGGCCCACAGTGCAAACTGTACAGTGTGGGGGGGATG
>VZRI01028826.1:437401-461329 GCA_013397515.1 Upupa epops
GGGTCTGGGTGATCCTGCTGTGGCAGGGGGGTTGGACTGGAGGATCTTTCCAGGTCCCTTCTGATCCCTGAGGATTCTAGGATTCTATTCTATGATTCTCCACCCCGTAAGAGCCTTGTTCTGTGTTACCAGCTCTTTGCCAGCAAAGGACCTCCTTGAACTCCTTTTGTAACCAGCAGGGTGAGAATTGCTGTTGTCTTCTGCAAGGTTGCTCAGGAGGTTAGGAGGAAATTTGTTGTGCAAGAACTCTGGGGAACCAACTACTTGGGAATGAGCTCTGGATCTGGAATGGTTTCCTTAAAGCCAGAGGTGCAAACAGCTGAGGAAGGAACAGAGATGTAGAACAAGGGGAAGATCTCCCAGCCAGGCACTGGGTGAAGCACCCAGGCAGCTCCAAGGGTGATGCTGACCCTCAGCCTGTCACAGTGCTTTGAACCCTGATGCCTCTGAGCACAGCTGCAGGGAGCTCTGCTTCACAAACCTGTGGTTGCCCTGGGAGTGATGACAGGGTCTCTGCAAACCACAGGCACAGTAACCCTTCAGGCTGGGCTTCAGCCACGAGTGTCCCCACTGCATCTGGAGCAGCACATCACCACTGGCCTACTGATGAGCTACACGCAGGAGCCTCCTGAAGAGCCTGATTTTCCAGCATCCATCCATCCATCGGCGAGGCAGCGGAGAGCGTCACCGGGTGCCCTGCCACCCCCACACCTCCCCACGGCGCTGGGATCCCCGGGTCACAAGGAACTCGTTAGTCTCCATTTCACCAGAGCCGTTTGCATACATTGCCCATCTGTTCCTGCGCAGCATCGCTCTCTGGCCACAGGCACTGCAGTAGCTCAGCTGCAAGACAGGCAGGAAAATGTTTGTTTAACCCCCAAATCAACAGTTTTTGGCCTTTTTGGGGGGTAATTTTGCTGCTGTTTCATGGAAAGATTTCTTCCTCTCTTTTTCTTTCCTCCTCGTGACCTTCTGCACAAGCTTGTTTTCCAGGAACCCAAACCTGGCTGCATCTGCCCTTCCTGCATTCCTGGAGCGTGGGGGAACCTGCCAGCGTTGGCTCAGGGGCTGCAGACGATGGCTGTGATGAAATGAGGAGCTGCTAACAGCTCCTTGCCGTGCAGATGGCAGCTCCACGTCCTTAGTTTGCTAGTGTCCTCACTCCGGAGATTGACAGGCTGAAAAGAACCTCAAAGCCATGAAGCCACTGGCAACAACCCCGAGCGATGGGGAGGAAGAGCCAGCGGGTACCCAGCACCCGTTATCAGACCCCTCTAAGTAAAATCAGTTTCAAATCACGAAGAGAAAGGATGGCTGCTCATTCCCTGCTGAGAGTTGCAGCTCTGGGGCAAGCTGGGGTTGTTTGCCATCTATTAGCCCAACCCTACACATGAGTTAGAAACCCCAGAGGGATAACTGATGTGATAACTGCTGGGGGTTGGTCCAGCACCTCAGGCTGCCTAGCTGCACCATGAGTGACACTGCATTTGAGTCTTCATAACCCTTGTGGCAACTGGTTGGGGTGTTAAATGGCCCTGGTTTGGGGAAACCTAAGGTTTAGTAAGGTCTATGCTCTTTCTGCAAGGTGCACATGGTGTGGGGGGTGTCTCCAGCTGGGTGGACACCAGTACTTGCCTTCAGACTTCCCTGAGCACACGGGAGAAGCAGCAGCACAGGAGTCTTTCCCATTTTCCTGTGAGTAGTCCCACCCGTGGGATGCAGATGGCTTCACTGGTGACCTGCAAACTCCCTGTGGCTACCAGAGCAGCCCCAGCTCTGCACTCCCAGCACCATTGGCAGCAACAGGTTAATATTCTGAGTTGAGTTTGTAGTTCATTGTGTTTTCCTGAGAAAACATCTTCATCAAAGGCTCTCCTGAAGGGTTTCTCTTCTGTGGGCCATCTGCCTGCAGAAGGAGAAAAGAATAGGGTGAGGGAACTGGAGTTGTTCAGCCTAGAGAAGACTCCAGTAGGATCTTAGAGCTGCCTTCCAGTACCTGGAGGAATCTACAGGGAAACTGGAGAGGGACTTTTCCAAAGGGGAATAGGACGAGGGGAGATGGTTTGAAACTGAAGGAGAGGAGGGTCAGCCTAGATCTGAGGAAGAAGCTCTTCAGTGCAAGGGTGAAGAGACTCTGGAATCGATTACCCGGAGAGGCTGTGGCTGCCCCCTCCCTGGAGGTGCTCAAGGCCAGGTTGGATGAAGCCTTGAGCAGCCAAGCCTGATTAAGAGGTGTCTCTTCCCTTGGCAGGGGGTTGGAGTAGATGAGCAGTGAGGTCTCTTCCAACCTGAGCTAGTCTGGGATTCTTTGCAAAGCTTCTCCTTTGCTTGAAGACAAGAGAAGCTGCAGATTCCCAGCACTTCAGCCCTTGGAGATGTCTGCAGCGGAGTCTCCTCCAAACAAAGAGTTCCTTTAGAGATGCCTCTGACAGCTACAGGCGTGGGCAGATCAGCCTGAGCTCCTGCAGCTCCGCTATCTCTATCAGTAGAAATACTACATGATAACACAAACACGGTGTTTACTGCTCCCAGCTATGAGTTTTACTTTAAAAACATAAAACTCCTGAGCAGCAAATCCTTGTCGGAGCAGCGTGGAGTTGGTATGAGCAACCGACAGCTGAGACACGGTGCAGGGTGTTTCACAAATCCAAAGGTTCTTCAAGAAACAGAGCAGTGAGAGCAGCCCCCAGCCCTTCCCTTCAACCCTCAGTGCAACCCCCAGCCCTTTCCTTCAACCTCCAGCCCCTTCCTTCATCCCCCAGCCTCTTCCTTCAACTCTCAGCCCCTTCTTTCAACCCCCAGCCTCTTCCTTCAATCCCAAGCCCGTTCCTTCAATCCCCAGCCTCTTCCTTAAATTCCAAGCCCCTTCCTTCAATCCCCAGCCTCTTCCTTTAAAACCCAGCCTCTTCCTTCAATCCCAAGCCTCTTCCTTCAATCTCCAGCCTCCTCCTTCAATCCCAAGCCCCTTCTTTCAACCCCCAGCGTCTTCCTTCAATCCCCAGCCTCCTCCTTCAATCCCAATCCCCTTCCTTCAACCCCCTCGGTGCCCTGCAGCACTCAACAGGTTGTCAGAGTCAGCTCAACCCAAGTCAGGTCCACTGTGATGTTACGTGCTAACGCTAACAGTCTGGCTGTCACCGTGTGGCTGTCTCCACTGAATTCTGCTCCTGGTGGGGCTGTCTGGGCTGTTTCCATGTGTTTTCCCCGTCCGAGTTTATCCTAAGCTGCTTCATCATGCTGGAAGTTCCGTATCTTACTCCCTTCTCAGCGGGGCTGAGCCCTTGGAGAGGAGGATGCAATTAAGTTCACACATGGCAGGACTTTACCTCATCTCGGTGAACACGGAGGGATTTGTGTTGTTGTTGTTTGTTTCCAGTTTGTGGGAGGGAGAGAGGAAACCCAGAGCCCGACGGGGATGTTGCTTAGCAACTGAGCTGGACCCACACGCCGTTAAATGCGGGGAAAAAAAGCCCCCATCAAACGCATCCAACAAAAAAATCTCATTTCAAACTAACTTTGAGGTGGCACCTGACAAAGACCCAGCAGGTCTGCTCGGCCAGGGGATGCCACCTCGCCCGTGGCAGGGGATTGCATCAGGGCATTTCCCTCTTTCACAGCGTTTTGTGCTTTGTTAGCTGCTTGGCTGCTAAATAAAGGGCGTTAAAAATCCCAACGAGTGCTCCTGGCTGCCTCGTTTCTTGCTCAGAACCAAAGAGGAGTCAAGCAATAAGAGCTTGATGAGATCTGGGGAGACCGTGAACGTCCAGCACAGCTGGCAACGAATTCATGCACACAGCACAAAGCCAGTTTGGATGGAAAGAGTCCAAGCAGACACGGATTTCCACTGAAATCCAGCTCCTTCCAAAGATACAGTCCCCACAAAATCCTTCTTCCCCTCCAGAGGGGACATCTGCTTACTCAAGGGGTTTGAGGAGCTGATCCCATGTTGATGCAGCTCGATTTAGGGGTTGGACTGGATGATCTTTCAAGGTCCCTTCCAACCCCACCACTCTGTGAGCCTGGGACTTAGAAGTAGAAGAAAGGAGGTTCTGTGATGGGTTAAGGTCACCAGGACACCCCCGAAGAAGGGTGGGAGCTCTGGCACATCTTAAACAAGACAAACTGAGCCCATTCCTGATCTCCTCTGGCGAGAGAGGTTGGATGTCTTAATAGACCTTTGCTATCTCTAATTTCCAGGCAGCTTGAAAGAATCATGACAATGAGTAAAGTAACAACAAAAAGCAAGTGGAGCAGCAAGGCATCGCATGACTCTCAACCTGATGTCTTCATTTCAAACGACGCGACCTCTAATCCCATCGCTGCTCTCCAGAGAGATCGTTGCTGATGGCTCCGTGACGGTGCTTCGGAAGCGCCTTTCTCTGCAAGGAGATGCTCTCAGAGGATTAAAAACTCCCAATAAAGATAATCCCAGGCAAACAAAAGAGGCAGTGGAGCCCCAGGCGTGTGATGGATTTGCTTCAAGTGGGCTGTTGTGTTTGCTGCTCTTTTTGTTTGGTTAAGTGTGACGGTGAAGAGACAACGTTGGATGGGGAGGAAGAGACAGTGCTGGATGGGGAGGAAGAGACAGTGCTGGATGGGGAGGAAGAGACAATGATGAACTGGGAGGAAGAGACAGTGCTAGGTGGGGAGGAAGAGACAATTCTGGATGGTGAGAAACAGACAATCCTAGGTGGGGAGGAAGAGACAATCCTGGATGGGGAGGAAAAGATAATCCTGGATGGGGAGGAAGAGACAGTGCTGGATGGGGAGGAAGAGACAATCCTGGATGGGGAGGAACAGACAATCCTAGGTGGGGAGGAAGAGACAATCCTGGATGGGGAGGAACAGACAATCCTGGGTGGGGAAGAAGAGACAACCCTGGATGGGGAGGAACAGACAATCCTGGGTGGGGAAGAAGAGACAGCCCTGGATGGGGAGGAATAGACAATCCTGGATGGGGAAACTGGGATGTTTTCAGTGGCAGATCCCAAAGGATGCAGTTTATACTGATGGCTCCTTCAGAGCTGGGCAAATCAAGCAGGACTGAGGGGAAATGATGAACTTGGAGCATCTCCAACATCACAGACGGAGCCTTAAGTCCTTGTTTGAAGCTTAGCCTGTGACTTGCCTCCTACAAGGGACACGAAGGGAACCTGCACCTCAGGTTTTCCTCAGGCTGAGCAGACTCAAACTTCCCACTCGGGTTGAGTAGATGGAAACACGAAGCAGACCTCATCAGCTGCACAAAACCAATTGTTCTGGTCCATCTGCCTTCTAGAGAGGAATAAGAGATCATGTTGGTGATGATAAGAACACAGGTGCCAGCAGCACTAGGGATGCCATTATCCCCCTGGACTGGGCACTGGGGAGGATGCAGAGGAGCAATGAGGTTGGGGAAGGGACTGGAGGGAAAGGCTGATGAGGAGAGGCTGAGGGAGCTGGGGGGTTCAGCCTGGAGAAGAGGAGACTCGGGAAGACTTCTCCCTGTCCCCAGCTCCCTGAAGGGAGAGTGTAGACAGGTTGGGGTTGGGTTCTTCTCCCAGGAAAACAGCTCCAGGATGAGAGAGCAGAGCCTGAAGCTGCCAGGGTAGGGTGAGGTTGGCTGTTAGGAAGCCCTTCCTCAGGGAAAGGGTGCTCAGAGCCTGGACTGGACTGCCCAGGGCAGTGGGGGAGTCCCCGTGTCTGGAGGTGTTGAAGGACAGCCTGGCTGTGGCCCTGAGTGCCCTGGGGTGGCCACTGGGATGCTGTTAGGTGCTGGGCTGGGCTGGAGGAGCTCAGAGGGCTCTGCCAGCCTCAATCATCTGTGATTCTGAGATGAGTTAGTAGGGCTCATTCCTTCGTGTGTGGCCATTCCATCGGCTGTGAGAACAGTGGAGGAGCTCCTGCACAGCCCCAGCCCAGAGAATGAGCAGTTAACCTCACATTTCCTGTAGTGCCACAGGACCGGAGTCAAACGAGAACTGGAGGAACAATATCACAGAGCCATAAACATTTTGATTCAATTAACACTCGAAAATGCAAAGCCAATTAATTCAGGACATTTAAGTTTAATTTCTGCCTAATTGGAACATTATGGTATTTTAAATGGCAATTGATTATTAAAAATATATCTGCTCTTTCGAGCCCTAACAAGCTGGAACTGATGAATATTTTACTGCGGAGATGCTGGAGCCTCAGTAGATGATTTTAATAATCTCAATTGGTGTTTAACATAGAGGGATGAGCTGTCCTTTTAAATCTAAGGAGACACATCTATTTGCAAATAATAGTGATGCTCTCCTGGCCGACTACTGAGAGCCAGCTGATTCCGAACCCGCTGCGCTCTCACCGATACCCTGAATAATTCATCAGCCTTTAACTGCCACAAAGAACCTTCCTCACCAGTCCCTACTCAATCTTCCTTTCCAAAAGTGGGCAACGCAGCAGCGCTGGCGGTGGGATGAGTGGGAAACACCAGTGTCTCTATACAGAATGGGTGGTGCTGCTGGCATCTAGAGGGCAACGCTCAGTGCTGCTTCCTGGAAGGAGCTGCTGAACTCAACCCTCATCAACAGTGAGCGGAGCTCATCCCGCGGGGACCAAGCCAAGCTGGAGTCTCCTTCTCTTGCTCCATCCATTGGAGGCAACGCTTTGCTTTCCTCTCCGCCGGCTGCACCTCCAGGCATCATCTGCCTCTCTGAATCCTGGATGTTTCCCAGAGGGAAGGATCTCGTTTCTTTTCCAGGAAGGACTGCATCTCGTTTATTTGGGTAGGAAGCCTTGGTTTGATGGTGGCACTGGATGGATTCTTCCTGTTCCCCGAGTTCTCACTGGACTGCAAGTGCAGCTGAGCCACCGCACTCACCACAAAATCAAGAGCCAAAGCACCAGCTTTTCCAGGAAGGTCGGAGCAGTGGGGCTGTAAGAGGATTATTCTGGTCTGTTTACAGATCCCTGGCTGTTGTGTTTGTTGTGGGAAGGGCTGAGCCATCCCCACCCTTCCTGAGCAATTGGTTAGGGAGAGCTCCTCATGCCCAGAGCAATCTGCAGAGAACATCTGCATGCTGAGACAGACGAGGGCTGTGACAGAGCAGTGAGAGCTGGTCCAGAGGACTCTGGGTTGATCCGTCTGGGTTGGCTAGGATGGGTGTCAGGAACCAGGCTNGTCTGGGTTGATCCATCAGGTACAGCACCAGAGGTGCTGAGGCCAGGATGGGTGTCAGGAACCAGGCTGAGCCTGTGAAGGTGCTGAGGAGCAGCTTTCTGGATGCTGAGCAGGTGCAGAGCAGGGACAGAGGTGTTGGACTGGCTGGAAGAAAACTGCTGAGCAATGACTGAGCTTTCCAGCAGCTTGGTGGGAGCCAGGCTTGGTCAGAACAAAAGCTGTCACTCCATACACGCCTGTGTGTGGATGCAGAAGGCTGTTCAATAGTCCACCCACCTCCCTGAGGCCACGCTACTCCAACCACCAGTCTTTGGGAGGGTGGTGCTGACTACTGGGTGCTGCTACCCACTGTCTGCAAGTCCAAGCACCATCTGTACCTGGGAGGGACTCTGATGGGCTGCTGAAGAAGGTCTGAAAATGCCCACTGAGCCATGGTTGCCCTTGTATGAGGGTGTCACCATCCATGGGACAGGATGGATGCTCCCAGGATCCTTTATCTGACCTTCAAGCTTTCTCTGCAGCGAAGCTGCTCCTTCCCAAGCAGCTTCTGAGGAGTCTCCCCTGAGCCAGCCCTCAGACATCAAAAGAGAGGTCGGATGGCAAATGCATCCTTAGATGTCCACAGCATCTAGGTCCTCTGAGCTCATGTTTGAAGCATCTTCGCTAGTTTGTATGAGAGAAGGGCACCTTTGGAGCATGACTCACTGACCTGCTTTGAACAGCTCTCTAAGGGCCACATGAATCACCCTCTAGGGTCCCTACTGCTCCCCATTCCTGGGCAGCATGGATGACTAGTGCAGACAAAGGATTTACACTTCAAACCAGGAAAGAGAGGCTTGAAGAGCGTCGCAGTGGGGTCACTTGGTGTCCCTGTTGCAGGGGGAGGTCAGAGCTTGCTGCAGCCTCATCTCATCTGTAAAAGGGGGGTGCAAATAAGATCCCCCCTCTTGTATGGCTACCCCACTCCTGAGTATAGAGCTGGACTGTGATCTCCCTGTCTGCACTGCTGCCAGCACAGGTGCCTGCTGGTGTTTCAGTCCCTGGAGGCTCTTGCTGCACACCAGAGCAGCCAGGCTGTCTCCCCCTCTCTCTGTTGCTCGGCTGCTCTCCAAGAGATGGTTCTGCCTCGTGAGTTTGCAAAACTGAGCTGGAAATTGGATGCAAACAGCTTTTCTGATGAGTTTTTCCTGGTTGCTACATCTGGCCGGCTTGCAGAGGCCATAAAAGCAACTTTTCTTTGAGCATCTTAGCGCTTCCAACCCCCTCCAGCAAACGGAACGGAAGAGAGTGTGTATGAAGCTCCAGGCTTCCAAACTGATGGGGAGAGGCTGAGGGAGCTGGGGGGGTTGAGCTTGGAGAAGAGGAGACTCAGGGGGGACCTTCTCCCTCTCTCCAGCTCCCTGAAGGGAGGGTGCAGTCAGCTGGGGGTCAGGCTCTTCTCCCAGGCACCCAGCACCAGGATGAGAGGGCAGGGCCTGAAGCTGCCAGGGGAGGGTGAGGTTGGCTGTCAGGAAGCCCTTCCTCAGGAAAAGGGTGCTCAGAGCCTGGACTGGACTGCCCAGGGCAGTGGGGGAGTCCCTGTGTCTGGAGGTGTTGAAGGACAGCCTGGCTGTGGCCCTGAGTGCCCTGGGGTGCTGTTAGGTGCTGGGCTGGAGGAGCTCAGAGTGCTCTGCCAGCCTCAGTGATTCTGTGCCTTCCAACCTAACCCAGCCTGATTCTCTGATTCATTGGCAATGACAAAGTCTGAAGAAGGCAGAAGACCAAAAAGCACCAAGTCAGGACAAGCCAGTCCCAGTTGCAGGCTCCCAGTCAGTGAATTGTACCAGCACCAGGTTTCTCCTCTCTGTCTTTCATTAGCAGGTCCCTATGATTTGTGGCAGTAGATGATGATGATGAACTCTAGTGCAGCTGAGGGGGATGGATCCACCCCAGGAGGAGCAAGCACCCAGGGATTTCCCCCAGCAAACAAGACATAAAGGGAAAAAGTAAGATGAAGGGAAAACTGGGCATTTTGGGGTACAAGACCCCCCAGGAGCTCACTGCCTCCCTTTTTATGATGCAAGATTATCCCTAAGAGCCAAGAAAACTGTGAGGTTGAGCACTATCTGCTTCTATCTCATTCAGGCTGCAATTTGTTTGACTGAACCCCTTCATTTTCCTCCCCTGGGTCAAGGATTCTTCCTCTGGTTTCCTCTGCTTTGCTGCTGACATTCCGAGATGTTTCCCTTTCTCAACCTTATTTACTTTGGCAGGTCACCCAACCCTCTCCTCTCTCCTCATCCCTGCCAAAAAATCAGCTGGAAAGAATAATTTCTCACTCTACAGAGATTTTTCAGGATAGAATTGAGGGTGGGGGGTGAAAATAGGGGGGAAGGATCTGTGCAGGACTATTTTTCACTCCTCCCAGTAAAACTCTGCCCAGTCAACGCTTCACTGGGACTCTGGTCTGAGGGGTTTTAACATCCAGTTGTTAACTGGTGACAGAAGATACAGTCCATGAGGATGAGCACTGGCAGGGGCTGCCCAGGGGGCTGTGGAGTCTCCTTCTCTGGAGAGGTTTCAACCCCCCTGGGCTGTTCCTGTGCCCCTGGATCTAGGGGCTGCTGCTGTGGCAGAGGGGTTGGACTGGGTGATCTTGTGAGGTCCCTTCCAAACCCCAACACCCCGTGGTTGTGTGGCTGTTGGATGAGTTCAAGGCATCCCAAAGGCTGTTGAAGCTGAAACCCTCAGCAGTAGAAATCCCAGTTGAAATTCCCAGTCAGATTAATTTTATACTTTAATTACAAAGACCAAGGAACAAAACCAGAGCGACGGTGGGGCTGTTCTGTTTTGGTAGCAGCTTATAAAACCCTCTTAGAAATCGGGCTGATAATGACTTCTTGTCAGCAGCAGCTATAGGGATCCCTTCAAAAGGAAAGAGAGTTCAATTGCTTCACAGCCCAGCGATGCGATGCCAGCTCTGTGAAGGAAACTATCTGTCCCAGCAGGGATCGATTGCAGCAGCCTCACAGCAAGCCCAGGGGGGGTTTGTCCTGCTCCTCTGAGGTGCCTGAAGCCAACTGTGCAAACAGGTGGAGAAGGAAATCCCTGGAAATGGTGCAAGCCTGCCTGCTATGGGGGTGAGAGCAGAGCTATGGGGCTATTCCAGCCTCAATAGTAACGACAAGGGCACTGCAGCTGGAGGTTTTGCAAGGGACAGAAGATCTTGCAGATGGCTCTTGTGTCCTGAAAGTAATTCTGATGGCAGGAGCTGTTTAAAGGAGAGACCGTCCCTCAAGTCCTGGGGTCCTCACTTCAAGAAAGAGATGGAGAGGCTGCAGTGGGTACAGAGGAGCAACAAGGCTGGGGAAGGGACTGGAGAGAGAGGCTGATGAGATGCTGAAGGAGCTGGGGGTGTTGAGCCCAGACAGGACTCAAGGACACCTTATCTCTCTCTATAACTACCTGAAAGGAAGTTGTAGACAGGTTGGGGGGGATCAGGCTCTCCTCCCAGGCACCCAGTGCAAGTTGGTTACGAGTTCATAGATTCCTAGAGTGGTTCATGTTGGAAGGGGTTACGACCTGACAAAGCTACAGCTCACAATTCCACACACACATCCCCACCACCACCCCACTGCCTCTCACAGCCAAAGCATGTTTCAGTTCCTTCATTATAACTGCTGCTGCTTTGTTGTCCGTGTGGTTAGTTAATGGGCAGGGAATCCCTGACCCACCTGGAGTCCTGCAATTACTGGTGTAGCACGAGCAGGAGGCTGTTTAGAGCAGCCTTTTCATTTGCTTGAGTGCTTCGGTGCGGGTTAACGCTCAAGTATTGCCAAGGTGGGTGCAGGATGCAAGAAGTGCTCTGGGTTACAAGGCAGCGTAATTAAAAGCCAGTTCTCCTTGCACAAGAGGCTGCCAATACTGCGACCCCAGATGAAAATAATCACCAGGTTGGCTGGTGGATTCCTGACCTCCAAGTTTCTCCATCTTCTTTTGTCCTTTATTGATGTCAGTGCTGCACAGAGGGCTCCTCGGTAGCGCGTTTCACAGCAGTGATTAGTCTGAGAGGGAAGTGATTTCAAAACCCTCTCGAGTGGAAATCCTAGAACACAACCTGCAGAGCGTTATAGCTGGGATCAGCTCCCTGGAAATCTACTCCACTCCTAAATATTTGTGTTGCTCAACGCACCCCATCAGCTGGAATGAAAACAAGGAAGGTCAGGAGCTCTTTCCTCCATGAAGCCAACTCGGTGCCCAGGGTTTCTGGGCAGCTGGACTGAGGTTTCTGCAGTTCTCTGAGCACAGTCTGGCTTCCTAAGCCATCTCTTGGCACCAGAGCATTTTGGCTGCATGGGGGGATGTTCTTCCAGTTCAACGTGCGTCCTGTGATGATGCAGGTGAGGGGAGAGCTGAGGTATTTGATCTCCTGCACTTGCTGCTGCTAAAGTCACTACCAATCACCTGGGTGAGGGAAAAGGACTTGGTCAGAGCCCTGCATTGCATGGTCCACAATTCAGTCAGAGGAAAAACCCACTGCTGGCAGGACAGCTGTGATGAAATCCACAGGTGAAGCATCCATGAACAAAGTCCCCATAGGAACCTATGGAATGTTGTCATGGAATCATTTAGGTCGGGAGACACCTTCAGGATTGAGTCCAACCATTAATCCAGCTGTCCCAAGTCGTGGGACTAAGCCATGGTAGGATGAGGGGGGAGACCACACTGGATGACTGGGTCCAGTGTTGGGCATCACAGTATCAGGAGGACATTGAGGGGCTGGAGGGGGCCAGAGAAGGGCAGAGAGACTGGGGAGAGGGCTGGAGAACAGGGTTGTTCAGTCTAGAGAAGAGGAGGCTGAGATGAGACCTCAGTGCTCTCTACAGCTCCCTCACAGAAGGTGATAGTGGGGCTGCTGCTGGTCTCTGCTCCCCAATTCCTAAGGATAGGACACAAGGGGAAGTAACCTCAAGCTGCATCAGGAAAGGGTTAGACTGGATCTGAGGAAGCAGCTCTTTGCTGAGAGAGTGGTTGGGCACTGGACCAGGCTGCCCAGGGAGGGGATGGAGTCCCCATCCCTGGAGGGGTTTAAAAACTGAGCAGCTAGAGCCCTTGAGGCCACGGTCTGGGGGTTGGGGAGCTGTTGGACAACATTTAAACGTTGAGATCTTTCCAGCTAGGATGATGCTATGCCCCTAAGCTCCAGATCTACACAACATTTAAACAGTGGTCATTTTTCTTTCATTGCAGTTATCTGATCTGCAGTACAAAACCCCCATCTTTTATTAACTACAACTGTGTCCTCTCCAGCAACCTTTGCACATAGGAGTAATTAAACACAGCACCCTCTGACAAGGCAGCAGGCTGGCAGCAGGAGGCCAAACATGCCCTGACAACGCCTGAAAAAGCCAGCTGCAAACCCAGACTCCCAGTTGCCACAACTTTCATCATCTTCGAGCCTTCTGCTGTGGTGTCACAGCCCAGCCCTACAAAGAAACCAGAAGGAAGCCCCCAAAACAACCTGAGATCTTTCTAGACCAGAAATTAGTCCTTCTTCACATCTCCTTAGTAGGTCCACTCATCCTCCAGCTCTCAGAGGATCTCATAAAGCTCTACTTGCCTAAAGACTGTGGAGTTTATTCTTCTCTCTCCAAAGGTTTTAGGTGAAAGTGGCTGAAACCCCCAGGAAAACCCCCTCAGCGTTGAGAACTGGAAAATGGGAGGCTAAATTGAATCATTATGGATCCAAAGGGACCTGGAAAGATCACCCAGTCCAGTCCCCCTGCCACAGCAGGATCCCCCAGACCCAGTGGCACAGGAACACAGCCAGGCGGGGCTGGAACGTCTGCAGAGAAGGAGACTCCACAGCCCCCCTGGGCAGCCCCTTCCAGGGCTCCGGGACCCTCACCATTGCATCAAAGCTGGAGCCTTGTTGGAGGCACAAGCCCCAATCACCCCACCCAGGTACTTCAGTGGATGCCCCACAGCTGCTCGGTAGCCAGACTGGGTGGAATGATACCAGGTAGCAGGGGATGCTGTGATTAATGACAGCCAACACGTTGCCTGCTGTTCTTGCTCCTGGAGCTGGGCTTGGTGCAGAACAGAGCAAATCCTCACCCCAGAGGCTGTTGGCAGTGGTAAGACCAGGGGGAATGGTTTCAAGCTGGAAAAGGGGAGGTTTAGACTAGAAGTCTAAAACACACTGGGTCCTCTTTGTTGAGGAGCCGAAACCTTCAAACCTTGCTTTCTGCAGCAATGATAACAACATAAAACACTAAAGGCCAATCTTTACAGCAACTAAAATTCACTTCTCTTTATAGCCTTTACAGACAACTGCATCTGAGGATGGAAAAAGCACCCACTGAAGGTAGAAGTTGATAGAAACCTAGAGTTGGAAGGGACATACAAAGGGCATCCCATCCAAACCCCCCTACAACAACAGGGCCATCACTCCTTCGACCAAGTTGCCCAGAGCCCCAGCCAGCCTGACCTTGAGTGGCTCCAGGGATGGAGCCTCCACCCTCTCTCTGGGCAGCCTGTTGCAGGGATCCCCCACCCTTAGATTCAAGAATCCTCCTGTCCCAGCCTCAATCCCCCCTTTCCCATCTTAAAGTTATCAAATAAACCCATCAAACCTTTTAAAGTCCAGAGGTTCCTTGAGTCAGCAAACTTTTCAACACCGGTTGCCACGCAACCCCAGTAACAGGAGATGCTGGAGAGCTCAGCCACGCACTGGATGCGGCCACCCCAGGGTTTCAGTGTTTACACAGGGCTATTTAGCGAAAGCATCCTGTCACCCTGCTGCCAGGCCCTGATAAAACAAGACCAGGGATGCTATTAAAACTCAGCTCTGATCCCACAAAAGACACGCTGATCAGGGCTGCACAAACATAGGATAACTATAGGGGACAACACGCAGCCCCTGTCGGTCTTGAGGTTGCCAGAAAGTGAGGCATCTCCCCAGCCAGCAGCCATCTGCCTGGAGTGAAATGTGTTTTCACAGGGTAAATAATGAAGCTGAGAGCTCGCACATCCCAAAACCTAGAGGGTAGCTCCGCATAATTTTGCATTAAAATGACAAAAACCCCTTGGCTGAGGCAGGGGGGGAAGCACTGGGTTCCTTATCAGCAGGCAGGGAAGTGGATTTGGGGTGGGTGGTGCTTGTTTTGCTTCAAACTCGCTGTGTTTTTCCAGCAGTGAAGGTTTTCTGGGTTTAGTGAGGTTACCCGGGGGAGGAGAAATAGGGCTCTTTACATCTTTGACAGGCGTCCCTGAAGAGAGCAGTTGTAGACCTGATGAGCAGAGTACAATAAGGTACTGGGTTTCTCCTGCTAAACTTCCTTTCCCCCTGTAGCCCCAGTTTTAGGAACTGTAATGCTCAAACATCCACCTTTCTGGCTGGAAACTCTTTAATTTGGGGTAGATCCAGCAAGAAAAAGGGCATCACATCACTACACTGTCCCAATTAAAGAATCACAGCATCATTATTGAGCCTGGCAAAGCCCTCTGAGCTCCTCTAACCCAGCAGCCACCCCAGGGCCACAGCCAGGCTGTCCTTCAACACCTCCAGACACGGGGACTCCCCCCACTACCCTGGGCAGTCCAGTCCAGGCTCTGAGCACCCTTTCCCTGAGNCTGGGTTTCTCCTGCTAAACTTCCTTTCCCCCTGTAGCCCCAGTTTTAGGAACTGTAATGCTCAAACATCCACCTTTCTGGCTGGAAACTCTTTAATTTGGGGTAGATCCAGCAAGAAAAAGGGCATCACATCACTACACCATCCCAAATAAAGAATCACAGCATCATTATCAAACCTGGCAAAGCCCTCTGAGCAACTCTAACCCAGCAGCCACCCCAGGGCCACAGCCAGGCTGTCCTTCAACACCTCCAGACACGGGGACTCCCCCCACTACCCTGGGCAGTCCAGTCCAGGCTCTGAGCACCCTTTCCCTGAGGAAGGGCTTCCTAACAGCCAACCTCACCCTCCCCTGGCAGCTTCAGGCCCTGTCTTCTCATCCTGGCACTGGGTGCCTGGGAGAAGAGCCTGACCCCCAGCTGACTGCACCCTCCCTTCAGGGAGCTGGAGAGAGGGAGAAGGTCCCCCCTGAATCTCCTCCAGGCTGAAAAACTTGAGCATCCCAGGTTGTAAGAGATAGAGCCCCCCAAACTAAAGTGGGTTTGGGGTGCATTTGGGGGATTTTAAATCCTGGAAGAAAAAGAAATCCATCTTTATTATGGGAGAAGGAAAAAGTCTTCAAGACTTTGATTACCAAGGGAATAATGGAAAGGCTTGCAGGAACTGAGGGATCTGCATTCGTAGAGAAGCTGCACATTCAGAGATAACAGCCCAATTTTACATTTGAGAGGCGACAGCATCCTATAAATATGGAAACAGGAGGATGTTGAGCAACTTGTGCCTGGCAAGTCCTGCTTGCTTCTCCCACTTGGTTTGTGCTGCATCCTCTCTCCTCCCCAGCCTGGGGATTCATTGTGGTCCCAGCCCACCAGTCCTAATCCAAAGGTGCAGATGAGAGAGAAGAGGGATTTGGTGGAAGATCAGCCTGATATCATACATTAGATGGGAAAGAAAACACCTCTGGTGTTTGATTAGCCTGTGAGACTGATGCTGAGGGACCAATGCATTGAAAAGGTGAGAAAATACGAACCAGTGTGGGCAGAGAGGAGTGGGAGGAGGTTCCAACCCATCTGTCCTTTGTGAAAGGAGGAAAAGCTGCTGAAGGACTAACTACCTGGGAATCATTTTGCCTGTGTGGCTATAGGCAAGGAAGGAGCTGGAACCTGGGCTCCAGCTCACATCTCTGCCTGAAAGCAGAGGTAAATCACAGCCAGATTTAGGGCTGGAGATGGGGATCCAGGTTAAAACCAGGACAAGACTTGAAATTGGGTTCCATAAATCCATCACCTCACAACCTACAGCTTTGAGCTGAGGATACCAGTTGCCTCAGCTCCTGATCCTGCTGTCAGGACCAGTACAAGGTGCCATTAGCTTGGTCAAAGACAAGAGGAGAGTTAAGACCCTCAAATAGCCAACCACAGCTTGTGAGCAGCTCACAACCTCCCAGGGGTTTCTGCAGAGACTGATGGAACCTGATTTAGGGTGGAGCATCCCTGCCCATGGCAGGGGGGTTGGAACTGGATGATCCTGTGGTCCCTTCCAACCCTGACTGATTCTGTGATTCTCTAACTTCTTCCCAGTGAGGGTGACAGGGATCTGGAGGGGGCTGCCCAGGGGGATTTGTGGAGTCTCCTTCTCTGGAGATGTTTAAACCCCTCCTGGACTTGGTCTGGGTGATCCTGCTGTGGCAGGAGGATTGCACTGGGTGATCTTTCCAGGTCCCTTTCAATCCCTTTGCTGATCTTTGCTGTCTACCAGCTTCTGCTGGTCAGTGTCCTACATGGGATGCCAGCAGATCTGAAATGCAAGAGAGACCTGGCTCTGGGGGGGCATATTCCACTAGAGCACAGCTGGTGGAATAGAGGCAAACATGGATTTGGCTGTTCCTGCCCATCAGTGCTCAGGGCTGGCGCTGGGAATACTGATGAGCACCCGACCACAGCCCTTCCAACAGCTTTCACGTGTGCAGATGTGATAAGATGCTACTTTATTTTCAGGGCTTCCACAGCTCAGTCTGCTGCACAGAGGAGCAAAAAGGAACCCGAGTCAGCATTTGAAGAGTCAAGGGGCTCAATGTGGCCACCAGGTTGAGTTAAGCACTGCACTGGCTGAGCAGGAACAGAGCAGGTTGGGGTTGTGCTCCCAGAAAGCCCCTTTGAAAGGCAGATCAGGAGACCCTGACTGTGCTCCTCCGTGGGTCACAGCAGCTTTCAGCCATCAGATATTGCAGGGCAGCCAGAAGGCAAGATGCTCCGAGGTTCCTCATCCCTGGGAAGAGGGCTCCCACATAGAAAACCTTTTATTTATGGCTCGGTTGTGATGAGCTGGGCTTTCTGCCCTTTGAATGCACTGGTTTCCACAGAGCCACGCTAATCCCTGGGTGGGAGCTTCGCTTTCCTACACCAAGCACACACAAACCCCTGGTAGAGCAGGGAATTAGAGAACAGCCTTAAATCACAGCAGAGGAAGCAGCTTTATTTCCAATTCATCACTCCATTATTAAGAGCTGCTTTCCCAATTTGTTGACTTTTCATCTCATGGCTGAGGTAGCTGAAGCTGTCCTTTCCAACCCTATTTCAGTCCCTTCTTGCGAGGCCAACTCATTTTATACCCCCTCTTAAATCTTCTGCCAGCTTATTCGAAACATCATTGCTGATCATAGTCAGGATGATGCTCTAAAAACTATATCAATATATTACCTTGATATCTATCTGCCTGGTGGGGGAATTCATCTCCTGGCAAAGCTTCCCTTCACCTCCTGAGTTTCAGAGGGTTTTTTAACCCTGTCTCTACACCTGGACTGCCTCTGCTTGTTGTTTACTCCCTGTTTACTACTCTGCTCTCTCACAGCAGTAACTCCCAGCACAATTAACATTAAGTCCAACACACAAATAGAATCCCAGAGTGATTGAGGCTAGTAAATCCCTCTGAGGTCCTCCAGCCCAGCCCCTAACAGCATCCCAACAGGCACACCAGAGTATTAAGGGCCACAGCCAGGCCGCCCTTCAACTCCTCCACACACAGATGCGGACTCCCCCACTGCCCTGGGCAGTCCAGTCCAGGCTCTGAGCACCCTTTCCCTGAGGAAGGGCTTCCTGACAGCCAACCTCACCCTCCCCTGGCAGCTTCAGGCCCTGCCCTCTCATCCTGGCACTGGGTGCCTGGGAGAAGAGCCTGACCCCCAGCTGACTGCACCCTCCCTTGAGGGAGCTGGAGAGAGGGAGAAGGTCCCCCCTGAGTCTCCTCTTCTCCAGGCCATAGTGAACCCATGTGAACTGTCCTGTCTGCCTGGTTTCATCAGACAAAGTGCTCTGTAGATCTGGAAGTTCATTTAAACAACCCCTGGCAAGTACTCAGCTCAATATTGATCCCAGCATCATTCTGCATTGGTGGGGCTGTCCACTGCCTTTCCCAGGCTGCATGTTAGTACCCAGCACTGGAAGACAGCCAGCGTTCAGGACTGGTGCTTTCACTAGAGCAGGGAAACTGGAAAAAGGGCAAATCTCTGCTACTTTGACTGTTAAATCCCTGCTGATCCCCTCTTCCAAGACCCAGGAGCAGAGGGATGCATGAAGAGATGGCTGTTCCGTAGCTAAAGGTAACTCTCTCATCTCCACTACTTCTGTTAGTGGCAATAACCCTAAGAAAGGCTGGGGGCCAGGCAGACCCAGACAGAGCACACTGCTCAGCTACATCAGACAGCAGCTCTACCCTCGTGGGATCTTCTCCAGTGCCTCCTGTCTCTCACTGCCTAGTGACCTGCCTGTGCGTCTGCCCTGGACCAACAGGTCAGGCTCATGCTGCTGGAGTTACTCACACTCAGCTTTAGCTGCCCCTCACACTGGGTTTAAAGGGTGAAACAACAGAACAAAACCCAGCCAACCAGACCTAGCCAGCCAAAACAAGAACCCCAAGCAACTGCCCAGGTTCAGAGCTCAACCACCAAGGACTGACCTCCATCAGAGCATCTCAAGAGCAGAACAGAGGAGAACTCGAGCTCTGCAGCCACCCACTAGGATCTCCTCTTACCTGTCTCCTTGCTGCCAGTCCTCTTCCTCTCAACACAACTGGTCTGGAGTAGAGTTCAGCCCCACACATGCTAGCCACTTCCCAGGGTCTTCCATAGCTCCATACAGCCCATCCTAGGCTGGAGATGAAGAAGGTACCAACCACCAACCCTGTAGAGAAAGGCCAGGGTACTCAAGCCTCTCATTTTATAGGAGAGACACCTGGAGCCACCCAGAACTACAAACCATGGGCACCTGGTGGAGGCAGGAGGATTGTCCTGGCTCTGGGTGGTTACACAAGGGCAGGCTGGATGAAATGAGGAGAGTTAATTGGAAAAATGAGCTCAAAATGTGATTTAACAGCTCAGCAGCTGCTTCGAGATGACTCTGGACTGGGGAAGCTTTCACCTGCTGTCTGAGGGAACAGGAAAAGGGAGGTTCTAGAGAAATCTGCACACTGCATCTCTGAGGGATCGCCCCTGGTTTGGTTGATCTGCTTCTCCCAATTGAGGAAATCCAATCCCATCCAGACCCCAAGGACCTGGCCGAGCAAAAGGTCAGGGCTGCTGCCCTCTCCTTTGCTCTCTGTAGTAATCTTGGGCGAAATCAGATGGTCTAAAAGATGTCAGTGGAAGCTCTGAAGAGGGGGAAGGACACACCAGAGATGATACCCTGCCCTGGGAAAGGTGCTGCTGAGCCACGTCCCTCGTGTCAAGGACAAAGAGGAGCAGCAGCACTCCCAGCTCACCTTAGAGTGATGGGCTTGACCTCTTCCAGCTAAAATATCCCCCAGTTCAGGTGTGTTTCCACATCCCCAGTGCCCAGGCTGAGCAGATGAGGGCTTCCTCATGAGGCGATGCCACCAGCCCAGCGTTAACAAGGACTAGATGGTCTTGTAGGTCTCTTTCAACTTCAGTGATTCTATGAAGGACAGAGTGATGCTGCACAACCCAGAGACACAAAGCTCCCGTCCCTGACTCCCTGGGGATGGGCTGTGGGGATATGTGATCTGCCCCATCTCTGCTTCACCTTTGGGTCCAGCCTCCTTTATGGCAAGAGATGGGAAGGAGGGAACAGTCTGCAGGGCAGAAAGGTGGGTAGGAGTGGATAAACCCAGTGCCAAAAGCAGGGTGTCAGAGTATTCCATCAACATGAGGGCCAGACAAGCGAGCATAGTACCTGGAGGAGTGTGGGATGCTGTGATGGCAGCTGCCTGTTTGGGGGAGCCCACTGCTGTGATCCCTGCTCTGCTGCATGTGGCGCCACGGCAGGATCCTCGGGTGGGATGTTCAAACGGTGTTTTAAGAGGGTGCTTTCCCTTCAGCGTGGAGTAACCAGGCAATGAGCTGTCAGGGGAAGAAAGGACGAATAAATCAGTGCTGCCAGGGGGATGCTGCTTTGCTGCAAACACCAGCCTTATCTGGTTCCACACGTCCCTTTTGTGCTGGGAATCCTCCTCGGTCCTCAGATCCTCAGGGTGATGAGGGGGACCCAGGTGGTAGGGGCTAGCAGAGGGGCTAGCAGGGTGGGGAGTGATGCCAGGATGCGGCGACACGTGAGTGACCGGCGAGAGGGAGAGAAACCACCGAGGGAGAATCTCCTGAGGTCAGCCTGGGAATCCTCGTGCTGTGAGGAACAGCCGGCTGGTTTCTATAGAAACACGGAGATGGGGATTTTAACTCGTTAGATGGACAGGTTTTAATAGGAAACAACCCAGCAGAGACAGAGTGAGGGAATCCTTATCACACGGGCACCCCCCAGCTTTCCCTCCGGTGTGTCAGCAGTTTGCTCCAGCAGGCTGGGAAAGTAAAAATAATCACTACCATCACAAAATCATCTCTAGAAATTATTCCAGATGGTTTCTTTGGCTCCTAAAAAGCCAGCACACCTCCCTCGAGGTCATTTCACCTTTTGCTTTGCTCAGTCCTGGAGGTGCTCGTCCTTACCAGGCTGCGAAGGAAATGGTCTGCTCATTCTGTGTTTGCTGCTCTTCAGGTGGGGTGAGAAGACTGAAAGAACTTGTGAGCTGAGGGAGCAACACTCACCCTCTGTCCTGGTGATCTGGTTGCTCCATCAGGCAGGGGCAGTCACCTCTGCAAGGTGCCAGCTCAGGATGAAGGAGGTCTTTGATCCACTGGCTCCTACCAGGAGGCATCCCCAGGTACTTTGGGGCACCGGGTAGGAACTGAGTGACCAGGCAGTGCTGTTGTAGTCCCCTATTTGGGGACAGACACCAGAACAGCAGGAAGGAAGAGCCTGAAAAACTGCCCTCACTGATTTATCCCGTCCCCATTTCTGCTGGCACAGAGGTTCAGCCTTCAAGGGGGCATCCAGCCCCCCACCAGATGAAGAAGCACAGAGGGCTTTGGTTTGTTTTCCTTTAAAAACCCAGGGAGCCAGCAGCTGCTCTGATGTAACATGTCCTATCATCTTCCCCAAAGAAGTGCAAATTAGAGCTGGGAAGGTATGAAATGAAATCATCCTGCCTTAGCAATAGGAGGCTGCTTCAGCAGAAGGAGAACAGCTGCCCTCTTTAAAAGTGTCAGCAACGTGAGCTCTGCCAGAGCTCTGGAGCAGAGGCAGAGCTCAGTGGGACAACCAGAGATGGGCAGCGGGCAGGAGGCACCTATCAGCTCACCTGTGTGTCCCCTTGGGGTGCCTGGGTGCCCTACCTACCCCTTTTCTCCCCCTCAGTTCTGGTTTCCAAATGGCTGCTTGTTGGACTGGGAGAGGAGATGGGATCGGCCACCTCCATCACCATCAAACACAACAGGCTCCCATCCAGCCCCTCAAAGCAAGGGGGCTCAAGCATATGTCCACCCCAACCTGTCTTGGACCGAGTCCACTCCTGGACTGCCGCTGCTTTTGGGTGCCAAGACCCCCTGCAGCCTCACTGAGGGCTGGAGGGAGGAGGGAGCCTCTCCCTTGGGTGACCATCAATAAAATGAAGACCTCACAGCTCCTCAGGGCGTTGCTGGTTTCTGCCTCATTTCAGCAAAGCTCTTCCCTGACCCACAGCAGCTCCCAGCCCCGACCCTCCCACAGGCAGCAGCATCAGCAGTAGGGATCTTCTTACTCCAGCTGCTCCCTCGAGCTCCCAGATGGGTGTCACAGCCCTTGGGTGGCACCAAGGTCCCCTCCCTCCCCTCCCCAGCTGGGGAGAAGGACCAGCTAGCTTGAATTTCCCAACAAAATCTGCTTTCCAGCCACGGGCAGAGCTGCGTGGAGGAAAAAGCTCTTTGGCCTGAATCACTCGCTAAATTACAGCATCTCAAGGATTCTCCAGGAAACAATCAAATGGGGTAATGAGCTGTCGCCAGACGGCAAATCCCGCTCACCGGGGAGTTACTGAGCTCTACGAAACCCAGCCCTGAGTGAACGTCTTTCCTAGAGCTCTTGTCTCAGCAATAGAGCCTCCTGGGGACAGCTGGAGCTGCTTCTGCTACCCCCAGCCCTAGCATGGTTCCAGAGAGTGCCACAGGGCTCCTGCTCAGCCCCAAGGAAAAGTCCCTTCCACTCCATGATTCCACGATGCCATGAGTCTGTGATTTGATGATGCTGTGAGTCTGTGGTTCTGTGATTGTAGGGGTTCATGGCTCTGTGACTTTGTGACTCTATGGTTCTGTGATGCCAGGACTCTGTGACTCTATGATCCTATGATTTCATGACTCCCTGAATATGTGGCTCTGTAATTCTATGGCTCTATGACTCTGTGACTTTATGACTCCACACCTCTATAACTGTGACTCTATGATCCCAGGGTTTTAAGATTCTATGAGTCTGTGACTCTATGACTCTATGATGACTCTGTGGGGCTGTGGTCCTATGACTCTAGGACTCTCTGATCTATGACTCTGTGATCAGGATCAGGGTTGTTAATCATAGAAACCTTAGGGATCCAAAGAGAGCTTGAAAGATCATCCAGTCCAACCCCCCTGCCACAGCAGGGTCACCCAGACCCAGTGGCACAGGAACACAGCCAGGCGGGGCTGGAACGTCTGCAGAGAAGGAGACTCCACAGCCCCCCTGGGCAGCCCCTTCCAGGGCTCCGGGACCCTCCCTGGGAAGAAGGTCCTGCTGAGATTGAGAGGGAACCTCCTCTGCTCCAGCTGGCACCCAGTGCCCCCTGTCCTGTCCCCAGATGCCCTTGAGCAGAGCCTGGCTCCATCCTCCTGACACCCCTCACAGATTGAGAGACAGCAATGAGGTCCCCCCTCAGCCTCCTCTTCTCCCAGCTCCAGAGCCCCAGCTCCCTCAGCCTCTCCTCAGCAGGGAGCTGCTCTCCTCCCTTCATCCTCTCCGTTGCTCTACACTGGACACCCTCCAGCAGCTCTGTGTCCTTCTGGAGCTGAGGGGCCCAGCACTGGACACAGTCCTCCAGATGCCTGGGCTCACCAGCACCTTCTCCTGCTGTCTCAGGGGGATGAAACCCATCGCAGAGCCACTCACAGAAACCAACACCGTTTCAGGCAGTGCTGATAAAGAGTAACAACGAAAAGGTGGAGAAGAAAAACACTCCAACCATCCTTGAGAACCCTCAATGCAGTGGAAACTCCCAAATCCATGAAGGGAGGGGGAAACCATTCTGATTTTCCAGGAGGGATGATCACAGAAGCAAAATAAATCGCCTTCCTTTCACGTAAAGAACCATCTTCCACCGTTCAATTAGACACTCCAAGGGAAAATCGTTCCTCCTGGGTGTTTTCTTTGAGCTCTCCTCTTGCTGTCGGAAGTCATTTCAATATTTTACTGTCTTAGGCAATAAAAAGTCGATAATGGCTTGCCAGGCAATGTTAGCTCAGCAGCTCGCTCACTACAGAAAGGAATTCAGAGCAGGGGAGGGTGAGGTTGGCTGTTAGGAAGCCCTTCCTCAGGGAAAGGGTGCTCAGAGCCTGGACTGGACTGCCCAGGGCAGTGGGGGAGTCCCCATCTGTGTCTGGAGGTGTTGAAGGACAGCCTGGCTGTGGCCCTGAGTGCCCTGGGGTGGCCACTGGGGTGATGTTAGGTGCTACCCGTCTTGGAAGCTGCCCAGCAGAACAGGACCTGGGGGTGCTGGCAGACAGCCGGCTTCAGAAAAGCCAGCAGGGTGTCCAGGTGGCCAAGAAGACCACCAGCATCCTGGCCTGGAGCAGGAAGAGCAGGGGCAGCAGGAGAAGGGGAGTTCT
>VZRI01028826.1:462517-506457 GCA_013397515.1 Upupa epops
GGCAGCAGGGAGGGGGTCAGGCTGTGTTTGTCAGTCTCTCAGGGACTGAGGGGTTTTGTTGGGGTGGGGATGGTTGGACTGGGGGATCTGGGAGCTCCTTCCCAACCAGGATTGCTCTCTGATTCTATGATTCTGTCACTTGCTCGAGGTTTCCATGAAGGCTCTGGGCATTCCATCCTCTTGGTAAAAGCTGCGGGGAAGGCACTGCAGGGCCACTCTTCCACTCCATCCCCAAAGCAGACATGGAAAAAGAAAGGAAAAGGGGGGTGAATCAACACTTCCCTTGATATTAATCAGTCTGTGCTGCCCAGTACCCAGTAAAAGGCTGTGTGCTTAAGTGGTCCCGAGGGGAACGATGGATCTTATTCCCCCAGAGCAATAAATCTACAATTACTTCATTGCTCAGCCCTACTAAAAAATGCATTAAGGCCTTCTGGCCAATTTGAGTTGGAGAAAACAATTACTTGAATCCAGTGTTAGAAAGAGACCAAGTGACATCTGCAGACCCCCTCGTGTTCCGTCTCGCAATGGATCCTCTGCCACCCGGCCCTGGTGTCACTGGAAAGGAATTCCTTCAGCTAAAGAGGGGATGGAAGGTCCAGGGTAAATATGAGGAGTTGTATGTTTGCTCCATAAAGGCTGCCTTGTGCTTAGGGAATGGGCGTATGAATAAAGAAAGAGGAAGATGAAAATAGAGCAGCTCCCTGCTGGTGAGAGGCTGAGGGAGCTGGGGCTCTGGAGCTGGGAGAAGAGGAGGCTGAGGGGGGGACCTCATTGCTGTCTCTCAATCTGTGAGGGGTGGGTGTCAGGAGGATGGAGCCAGGCTCTGCTCAAGGGCATCTGGGGACAGGACAAGGGGCACTGGGTGCCAGCTGGAGCAGAGGAGGTTCCCTCTCAATCTCAGCAGGACCTTCTTCCCAGGGAGGGTCCCGGAGCCCTGGAAGGGGCTGCCCAGGGGGGCTGTGGAGTCTCCTTCTCTGGAGATGTCTGAAACCCTTCTGGACTTGGTCTGGGGGATCCTGCTGTGGCAGGGGGCTTGGCCTGGATGATCTTTCCAGGTCCCTTCCCATCCCTAAGGATTCTGTGATTTTTAAGAGACCAAAACCTGAGGGGGAGTGGGGTTGGGGGGTTCTTTTTTTGCACCTCTCTTCAGAAATCTCCCTCCCGCTGGCTGTAACGGTGTTTTCCCTTCTTGTGCCAGAACAAAAGGATAAAGAGCCCCTGAGGAAACCAACAGCATCCCGCTCTGTCACAGGACGACGGCCCCATTAATAAAGGATGAGAGCAGAGGAGGGCAGGAGACGCAGGAAACCCAAGCAGAGAGCTGAAGCCTAATTAGAGCCTTCTCCAAACTTTCTCAGGAGGCACCGGCTGAGGCTGCCGAGGTAAATATTTTATAAAGGGAGCTCCCCTTCTCCTCTCGCTTCTCCTCGTGTTCTCTCCTGAGCTAATTAGTTGCTTTGAGGAGGGAAACGCTGCTAATTTTAGCCTTCTGGGACCCCTAGGCTGAAAGCAAAGGAGGTTCCCTGGATGACTGGGGAAAATACTTGGGCTCCTGTCTGATAGCAGGGCTGACGGCCACTGCAAAGCGGGTCTGAGCAGTGATCTGAGGATGTGGCCAAGGACACGGCTGGGGATGTGGCAGGAGCTGCCCCTGGTCGATGGGGACAACCTCTCAGAATCACAGAATCATTAAGGTTGGAAAGGACCTCTAAGATCGAGTCCAACCTTCAACCCTACAGCTCTGTGCCTGTGGCCCACGGTGCCACATCTATTCACCTTCGGGACCCCTCCAGGGATGGGGACTCCAGCACTGCCCTCAGCAGCCTGTTCCAAGGTTTAACTGCTCTTCCTCTACAGAAACCTTCCCTGATTTCCAATCTGAACTTCCCCTGGGGCCGGTTTTGAGGGACTTCCATTTGCCCTCCAGTTCCAACCACTGCTCCTCTACTGGGGCACCCTCACCCCTGCCCTATCCCCCCCACAGGGTGTGTGCAAAGAATTTGAAGGAAAATGATCTCCTCCTATTTTAGCTCCTGCATTAAACTGTCCAGAAGGCAGAGATAAAGGCAAAGGATAAGAGGGAAGGGAGAGAAGGAAGAAGAAATACTCCAGCCTCCCAGATTCAATTCAGGTTTCTGCATCAGGCTGAGGAGCTGCTGCTGGAGGAGAAGGCTTTGCACCTGACTGCAAAACACGTCCCTCTGATAGATGGATGAGGCATGAGGACACCTTAGCAAGCCTCTTCATGCACTGCAGCAGCTCCTGTTTATGGGTTAGGAATGATAACTGCTAGTAGGGAGTGGATTTTCCCCCCCTGTCCTCATCCTTGTTGGGTTTCCATCCCCAGCTGTTGCTCCTGTTGGATGTGCACTCCTCCTGCTGCTCCGGCAACACCGTATGGGCAGACCCAGAGCTTCCAGAGCTCTCAGCACACTTCACTAAGCCCCTGGGCCAGGACTGGGTGGTGGTGGTGGATTTGGGAGTGGGAGCAGCCATGATGCCCTGGATGAAGCCACCCCTGTGGGACCCTCAGAGCCTTTGCCCTTGAGGAAGGCACAGAAGGACCATCCTAATGTCCCTCACTCCCTGGGAACTCCCCGTTCCCATCCAGCTCTTGCTGTGGCAACAGGGATGAGGAGGGCACCTGCACCCCTGGCACCCCCAGAGCTGTGGGGCAGAGCAATGTCCTGACATAGAGCTGGACCCAACAAACCCATCAGAGACAGGTAGACACTGGGGCTGAAGGCAGCAGCAGCGAGCCCAACCCCTGGGATGTTAAAACCCCTGCTGTCCTGCCCCAAAGCCCACGGGAGGCACCTTTGCTCTGCTACCTTCCCCTGAAGTACACCGCAACCAACTTCCCCTTGATGTCCCTGTGCATCAACAGCTAAAAAACCCCAACAGCCAGAACCGAACCACCCCCAGGACACCCATCCCTGCGTTAGCCTTCGGGTCAGATGAAAAATTCATCCCTGCTGCACAGACGCTCATTAATCCCCCCCTAAAAAGCACCCGCTGCCTGCCCCCTCCCTGTGCGAATGAGACAGAGAGGAGGGCTTGGACTTCTCCAGTCGCATTCAGTTCCTTCCTTCCCTCTCTCAGCTGCCTAATGAGATCTGTGTGGGCGAGTGTCTCCTGCACCCTGTCAGATCTGCTCTCACATGGCTCAGCGCATGTGAGGAGCACGGTGGGCTCTGCGTGTCCGTGCGTGTGTGCCCCGTGCCCTCTCGCCTGCACCCACACACCGTGCGATGCACAGCCCAGCTCTTCACCCTTAAATGTGAAACCACTGCATTATCCCCTTTATTAGGGTTTGGCATGCTGGCAGAGCTGGAGAGAAGGGGAGGAGGGTGTTTCTACCCCTTCTTTGTGCTGCCAAAGGGATGGATTTAAGAGTCAAGCTGTAACCCTTGTTCCCTCCTCTAAGATCTCTACCAAGATGCTGCCTGGCCTCTAGCCTCCCCCTCCATAAAAATCCTCTGAAAGGAGGAGCAGTGAAAAGATTTTCCTAGAGGCTGGGAGCAACTTATGGACTCGGGGGAATCCTCATCCAGAGCTGATGGAAACGACACGAGGTCTCTGCAGCTTCGCTCCCCCATAAAAGTCCCTTCTTGGTGCTGATCTGCTCTCCCACCCCGGAGTCTCAGGCCATCAGACACACAGCAGCAGCAAGCACCCACCGAGGTGCTCAGGGAGAAGGTGCTGATGCTCGAATGATGCTCAATGGATCAGCCCCAGGAGGAGATGGGCAGCTGTAACCTGCTGGAAAAAAACCCCAGTACCTGATCCCACAGAGGAGAGGCTGAACCCCCCCAGCTGTTCATTACTGCTCAGCCTTCAATCCATCAGGGACTCTGATTCCTCCAGACAACGGGGGAGTAGCTTAGGGCTGCCTGGTGTTTTTCTGTCAACCTGATTTTGTTTATGTGCTCTGGTGGCCAAGAGGGCCAACAGCATCCTGGGGGGGAGCAGAAGGGGGGTGGTTAGCAGATGGAGAGAGGGGCTTCTCCCCCTCTATTCTGCACTGGTGAGGCTGCGTCTGGAGGGCTGTGTCCAGTGCNCTCTCAATCTCAGCAGGACCTTCTTCCCAGGGAGGGTCCTGGAGCCCTGGAAGGGGCTGCCCAGGGGGGCTGTGGAGTCTCCTTCTCTGCAGACGTTCCAGCCCCGCCTGGCTGTGTTCCTGTGCCACTGGGTCTGGGGGATCCTGCTGTGGCAGGGGGATTGGCCTGGATGATCTTTCCAGGTCCCTTCCCATCCCCAAGATTCTAGGATTCTATGTTTTGAGCTTTGTCCTGAGCTGGAAATTCAGCCTCTGCAGAACACGCTGTTTCTGTTCAGAATGGTTACAGCTTTTCCATTGATTTTTTGAAAGATCAAAGGAAGATGATTTCCATGGGGTCAATTATAACCCAATCAAACCCAGTGGTTTTGTTTTTAGCCCAAGACTCCTTGGAAATATCCTGGATATCTTCATTTTCCAGTCACCAGCACCATCAGCTCACAGATCCCTCCCAACCTCAGGGTATTTACCTGGGTATAAACTTCTCCTCGTCCACCCAGCAACTATTTCCTCAGACCAGGTTGTCTATTAAAAGCAAGAGTTAAAATCTGAGACTCAATTACCTAAGAAACAGGACACCCAGCAAAAAAAATCCATTTACACAAAGCTCCAGCGACTACTTGGGCTAAAAATAAGCTCATTTCCTGCAGTTAAACCTCATACCTGCTGTCGGAAACCTGAATCATGCTGCCAGCAAGATATCAATCTCCAAACACAAACAGCACCTTTGGCTTCTCAAAACTACTCGGAGATCAGGGGGTGGATCCTCACGGGTTGCATCAACCAGCCTGGACTGGCTACCAGTGGAAAGCTAAGGGGCAAAAGCAGTGCGAAGCAGAACTGGCTGGATGGTCCTGCTGGGGTCAGTCTGGAGGAAGCAGAATCACAGGGCTGGAAGGGACCCCCACAGGGCATCCAGTCCAACCTCCCTGCACCCAGCAGGGCCAGCACTCCCCAGACCAGGTTGCCCAGAGCCCCAGCCAGCCTGAGCTTGAATGGCTCCAGGGATGGAGCAGCCTGGTCCAGGGATCCCCCACCCTCAGATTCCAGAGCTTTGTCCTCCTGTCCATCCTCAGGACCCCTTGTCCTGTCATTCCCTGCCCTTGGGAACAGCATTCCCCAGCCCTCTGACAGCCCCTCTCAGGAGCTGGAAGGTCACTAGAAGGTCCTCCAGAGCTTTCTCCTCTCCAGGCTGAACAACCCCAACTCTCTCAGCCTGTCCCCAGAGCAGAGGTGCTCCAGCCCTCTGAGCGTTGCCATGGCCTCCTCTGGACCCACTCTAACAGCTCCTCATCCCTCCTGTGTTGCTGGACTCAGGACTCTGGGTAAGGTGTCATCAGGGCAGAGCAGAGGGGCAGAAGCCCCTCTCAATCTGGGACGTTAGGTTGGAGTGCGATGTCAGAACCTGGAGCTGTAGCATCACTTGTCCAGGTCAGCACAACCCAGGGAAGACCAGTGTGTGCTACCCAGCATGGTCAGTGCCTTACAGCAACACAACCGCAATGGGAACACTCACCCCAACACCCCAGCCTCATGTCTCGGGGTCTCCTCCCCATGAGCATCATTCATGCTGCATCCCAGCAGCTGTGTTCAGCCTGTTGCTCAGGGACTCATCTGTTCTACCTAGACAGCACCAGGACCGTGCCTGGAGCTCAGCTGCAGATGGAGGTGTCCTCTTGTTCGCTTACACCTCACTGGGAGTGTCCCTTGGGCCCCCCCACACACAGTAAATAGGGCCCAGTGTGTTTGGACCAGTGGGAAAATGTTCTGGAAAGGAACTGCAGGACTGGGGGAGCCAGTCAGTCCCCAGCCCTGCAATGCTTTCATGCCTATAGGTTAGACATGAGGAGAAGCTTCTTCATGGAAAGGGTCACCAGACCTTGCAGCAGGCTGCCCAGGGAGGGGGTTGAGTCCCCATCCCTGGATGCAGACACTTGGAGGCAGGGTTTAGCGGTGGCCTTGGGGCAGCTGGGTTAATGGTTGGGCTCAAGGATCCTGAAGATCCTTTCCAACCTGAATGATTCCATCATTCTAAGATGCTTTGCTGTTACTCACAGTTTACTTTCACACGTAACTGACCACTTGCCATCCTCTCTTCACCACGGCCGACCCTGATGTCTACTGTTAGGCAGAGCATTAATTAGCAGCAACTTAGCCTTCAGTGCAGCTCGAGGAGAGCAGCTAGTGAAGCTTTCACACATCCACACGCAGTTTCTGCAGCGGGGAAGGGTGCTCATCCACAAAATCACACAGGATCACACAATCACAGAGTGTGAGGGATGGGAAGGGACCTTGAAAGATCCTCCAGTCCAACCCCTCTGCCACAGCAGCAGCCCCTAGATCCAGGGGCACAGAAACAGCCCAGGGGGGTTTGAAACGGCTCCAGAGAAGGAGAAGGCTCCACAGCCCCCCTGAGCAGCCCCTGCCAGGGCTCTGGTACCCTCCCCGGGAAGAAGCTGCTTCTCCTCTTGATGTGGAACCTCCTCTGCTCCAGCTGGAACCCAGTGCCCCTTGTCCTGGCATTGGGTGCCCCTGAGCAGAGCCTGGCTCCTTCCTCCTGACCCCCACCCTTTCCATCTTGATCACCAGCCATGGGGTCCCCCCTCAGGCTCCTTTGTTTCCAAGCTAAACCCACTCCCCTTCCTCAGCTGCAGCCCCCTTGTGTTGACCTCTCTAGCTCAGAGGGCCTCACCAGTGGCTTTTCTCACCTTCCCCAACTGGAAGAGCTCCTGGTCTGTTTTCATGTGTCAGGGCTGGTGCTGGCTTTGCAGTTGCCTTCCCAAGGAAGCAGGGTTTACGTGATTATCCTGTGTTTGTGTGTGAGAAAAAATAAGGTAATTAATCTCCCTTTAATAACTTTAAAACCTGTTGGGTGGTCGCTCCTGGATTAGGCAGCAAGGTGAGAGATAGCATCTGCTGGAGATGGGTTTTTCCTGCAAACAGGCTGGATTGAGAGTAAAACAACCACAACAACTCCTTGCTGAGAAAGAGCCTGAACCAGAGAGAGATTAACAGCACTGCAGACGTCAGAGAACACACATGAGGTGATCCAAATGCCCAAGGGAGAGCAGTCACAGAATCACAGAATCCCAGGGTGACTGAGGCTGGCAGAGCCCTCGGAGCTCCTCCAGCCCAGCCCAGCACCTAACAGCACCCCAGCAGCCACCCCAGGGCACTCAGGGCCACAGCCAGGCTGTCCTTCAACACCTCCAGACACGGAGACTCCCCCACTGCCCTGGGCAGTCCAGTCCAGGCTCTGAGCACCCTTTCCCTGAGGAAGGGCTTCCTGACAGCCAACCTCATCCTCCCCTGGCAGCTTCAGACCCTGCCCTCTCATCCTGGTGCTGGGTGCCTGGGAGAAGAGCCTGACCCCCAGCTGACTGCACCCTCCCTTCAGGGAGCTGGAGAGAGGGAGAAGGTCCCCCCTGAGTCTCCTCTTCTCCAGGCTGAACCCCCCCAGCTCCCTCACCTCTCCCCATCAACCTCTCCCTCCAGTCCCTTCCCCAGCCTCGTTGCTCCTCTGCACCCGCTCCAGTACTCAGTGCCCCCAGGACTCCAGGAAACACTGTGTAAAAGACAATGGGAGGTGTAAAAGATGATGACTGGATCATCCCCAGAGGCTCTTTCCAACCCCAACTGTTGTGTGACCTCTAAAGGGACCATGAACATCAAGTACAGACAGACCTCGAGGGGCTGGAGTCGTGCTGGGGGATCAGATCTGTGCAGCAGCCTCACCAAATATCAACTGCAACCCTAGATCTTCAATCCCTCACTCCACTGGAAGTCTGAGTCCTTTGATAAATACCGACACAGCCTCAGGCCCCTCGAACAGTCAACACTTAGAGCTTCCTGACTAATTCCTTGTTGTTACCCTCCCCAGGCTCTGGGAAGAATCCGCAGACAACAGGCACTCGGCTGCGATTCATTTTTTAAGCAGCTTCACAGAAACCTTTCAGTTAAGGGGTCTTTCCAGTATCCCACATCCTCCCTTTCATGTGGATCCCAGCTTGGATGCTGCTGGGATGTGAGGGAAAATGAAACAGAGAGATCTAGAGCAAGAGGGGAGTTTCCAGCTCCTAGCAGGGAAGTTCCAGCATCTCATCGCGAGGAGATTTCTCTCCTTACTGATTTATTCTTGGGCTCTCAGGCTGGTTTATTTAGGTCTGGTTCCAATCCACACTGAGCTTGGATTAGGCTGATTTCCCCTCCTTCTGTTTATGGGATGGCACTGCTCTCGGAAGCAGTGAGCAGCAGCTCTGCTGAGCACTCTGCTCACCCAACAACCCCATTGAGTCCTGCAGATTCTCCCCAAGGCTGTGCTAATGCCTTCTGCTGAGAGGGGATTCCAAGAGGCTGCCTCATACTTCATGACCCCCCTCCTGCCCTGCTCTCTCCTTCCTGGGCACTGCCTTTTGCACTAAGGAATTGGTTCATCCCTGCTGCCTGTTCTTCTGCAGCAGCTGCAGATGTTCTGCTGCTGTTCAGCTGTTATGGCCAACAGGTTTAATTCCTGGAGCTCCTGGAAGTCCAGCATAAACCCAGGCATTGGATTTACAGTGGTCTGACACAGGCTCACTGGATCAGAGAATCATGGAATCATTCAGGTTGGAAAAGATCTCCAAGATCGTGGACTCCAAACCTGAACCCAGCTGCCCCAACCCTGTCCCTGAGCTCCAGATCTCCCTGACTGGGAAACAGAGCCAGGGATGGCGATGGAACCCCCTCCCTGGGCAGCCTGTGCCAAGGCCTGAGCACCCTTTCCAGGGAGATGTTTCTCCTAATGCCCAGCCTAAGCTCCAGAGCAGCCCCATTTTCAGGCTGGGAGTGCTCAGTGGGCAGGTGCAGGCTGAGCTCAGGCTGCTGGAGCTCAGTCCCGTCTGCCTGGCTCTCTGCCACGGATGTTCCTGCTCTCTCCCCTTTGTGTTCCCACATGGTAAAACTGGGGGTGTTCTTGCCAAGTGGAACTTGTTACGAGGGAATATGACTTCCAAACCCCTGCCTCGTCTGTCCTTCCAGCTCATCAGCAAAGCTCCCCAACAACTCCTGTCCTGGGTCCCATCACCAGCACTGGGACTTCCCTGTTCTTTCCTGCTCTCAAAGAGCACAAGATGAGCTTAGTTGGATTTTTTTTTGCTGTTAAATCTTTTAATTAAAATCCATAACACTGCTGGCTGCTAAAAATCGAGGAGTAGCCGAGCTGCTGGCGTTGTAATAGACATTTTCCATCTCTGCTTAATCCATCAGCAGAGCAGGGATATGAAGCTGCTTGCCTCTGCTCAAAGAAGCTCTGTGACTTTATTCCTGCTCTTCTCCAGGTGCCAACCCTCTTTTCCCCAACACTGTGGAGCAGATGCAACCTCGGAGCTGTTAATCTCAACCTCCGTTCAGCCTGGGAGAGGGATGCTTTGAATTTAAAACCATCTCTGTGTGCCCAAAAGCTCATCCCACTCCCCCCTGCCAGCACCTATGTGGTCTAATAGATGATGCTGCCTCTCCCTGCAGACCTGGCTGCATTTTCTCCTGGTCCCTATGACAAGACTGGCTTCTGCTGCCCTGATTTGGCTCTGGGATGGCAGGAGTTCGTGTTGTTTGGAGTCTACCTGCCAGCTGCTCGTGGTGATGGATAGATCTCCACAGAGGTAAAAGGCTGAGCCAAGAGGAGGGAGAGGAAAGCCCTGCACAGCCTTCCCCAGAGCACACAGGGATTCTGAGCTGTCTCTGCCATTAATCAGGAAGCTGTCAGCACTGAGAGCAACTACTCCAGAGCCTCTCGTGTGTTCCAGCCGGGAGGAACAGCCCCGGGAAAGAGCGAGCCACAGATAGCAAAGGCATCTGCAAGCTGCCAAGGCTGCTCTCCCCACTTCTGGTGGAAGTTAAGGGCTGCCTTCATTCTACAGGAGTAAAGAGGTTATTAGAAGGGAGAGTTGTGCTGGATGGAGCTGATAAAGTGCCCCTGTGCACGCATGAAGGTTTAATCCCCAGCTGCCACCCTGAGAGCTGAATTCCTACAGGGAAAAAGTGGAAAAGCTTAGTGCCAGCCTTCCTCAAGGTTACAGCTTGATGTCACCTGTACTCACAACCTGCTTCACTGGGTCAGGGCTCTGGAGAGGGAGGTGGGGGATCCCTGGACCAGGCTGCTCCATCCCTGGAGCCATTCAAGCTCAGGCTGGCTGGGGCTCTGGGCAACCTGATCTGGGGGAGTGCTGGCCCTGCTGGGTGCAGGGAGGTTGGACTGGATGCCCTTTGGAGATCCCTTTCAACCTATGAGAGGAGCAGAGCACAGGCAGTTCACCACCTTTAAGAAGTCAGCAGCACACCAGGATAATTCTCTTTCAAGCTGTACTAACCTACCAGTCTGGCAGCAATAAACTATTTATGCTTGCAAAACGCATCGCTCAGCCACACAGAGCATTTACAAGCCACGCTGATTTCTCAGGAGTGCACGCTGATGCTCATCTAGCTACCCAGTGCCTATATATTTAGCCCTATTAAAAAAAGACATACGTTGATTGCACCTGATTTGCTGTGTGACAGAGCTCACGTGTGTCGATGGCTCCTTGTCGCCGCTATCTACTGCTCTCCTGTTCCTAGCCACCTGCACTTTTTATTAGTCAAGATTCCAGATATTTTTCTGGCTCTGGGATGAGCAGCCACCCCATAGAATCATAAAGGGGGTGATGGAGGAGACCTCCAAGATCATTCAGTTCAGTTGTCATCCCAACCCCACTCTGCCCACTAAACCCTGTTCCTCAGCTGGGGAGGGTGCCAGAGCCCTGGCAGGGGCTGCCCAGGGGGGCTGTGGAGTCTCCTTCTCTGCAGACGTTCCAGCCCCACCTGGCTGTGTTCCTGTGCCACTGGGTCTGGGGGATCCTGCTGTGGCTGGGGATTGGACTGGAGGATCTTTCCAGCTCCCTTCCCATCCCTAAGGATTCTAGGACTCTATGAAAATGCATCACAAAGGCTTTTCACACAGTCCAGAGAAAGAATGAACACAGGAATCAATGTGGCCTTGCCTTTGCTTCTCCTTAGTAAATCATCGAGCCATTAACCTTGAGAAGGTCAATACTCTGTCCTCACTGAATTCAAGAACATGCAAAGCACTTCTTAGAGGGGAAAATTATTCACAGTTTCTTAATACATTCTTGGCTCCTCAACTACGACGCCAGCCTTCTGTCCTTCCTTCCTTCAGCACCTGCTTGGCACCATCATTCTCCTCTCCCTTTGTTAGGAATGTGGAAACGAGGTAGGATGAGGCTCCTCTCTCATCTGAAGATTAAATTATCATGGTCCAAGGCTGAACCATAGAATCATTAAGTTTGGAAGACTCCAAATCCAGGCTGGGTGATGAACGGATTGAAAGGAGCCTTGAGGAGAAGGATTTGGGGGTGTTGGCCAATGAAAAATCCACGTGAGCCAGCAATGTTCGCATCCTGGGCTGCATCAAGAGAAGTGTGGCCAGTAGGGAGAGGGAGGGGATCCTCCCCTTCTACTCTGCTCTCATGAGACCCCATCTGGAGTACTGCATCCAGTTCTGGAGCCCCCAACACAGGAGGGAGATTGAGCTGAGGAGGGCCACCATCAACCCAGCGCTAGCAGACAGGTCACACTTGGGTGGGAAGGAAAGCCTTCACCAAGGCTCACAAGCCCTGTTCAACCTCATTGAAGTCACCAAGTGACATGGGATCTACAGCTCTTGGACTGGACACTCGCTATGGGTTGGGATGTCAGCTGGAACAGAGGAGGTTCCACATCAAGAGGAGAAGCAACTTCTTCCTGGGGAGGGTGCCAGAGCACTGGCAGGGGCTGCCCAGGGGGGCTGTGGAGTCTCCTTCTCTGGAGCAGGTTCAAACCCCCCTGGGCTGTTCCTGTGCCCCTGGATCTGGGGGCTGCTGCTGTGGCAGGGGGTTGGACTGGAGGATCTTTCAAGGTCCCTTCCAATCCCTTACACTCTGTGATTGTGTGATTCATGTGTTGGGAGATGTGAGCTGAGGCTGATCATACAGAAGCTCTGGATGCCAGAAGGGAAACAAAGGTTATAGTGACCCGGGAAGCTTTCCAAACTTCAATCCCTAAGAAAACAGCCTCTTTCCCCTTAAGAGAGCTGAAAGTAGAGACTTTTCATGGTCTGAGAATGAAAAGAACCTTTAAATAAATAATTGGGGGGTATAAAGCCACCGCATGTAAGGGATATGGAAACAGGGGTCACTTAGACAGAGATGGGTTTGCTGTTTCTACTGGGTTTTTGAAGCTCAAAGTGACTCTTTCCTTTGTCCTACATAGTTTCAACTGATTTGGAACCCTACATCAAAACATGGTTGTTGTTGTTGTTGTTTAGAAAGTAGAGGCTTGCTTGTTTCAAGAGTTTCAACGCTTCCCCCTGAAGGAACCGGGTTTTGATGGGAGAAATTTGTCAGATCAGCTCCCATCAACCATCCTGCCCTGAATAAATGATCATTTCCTAAAGGGACAGAAACCACAGCAACCAACGTTGGCCAGAAAGGAAACCACACCACTAATCCTGACCGGTTCTGGAGCTGGAGAGCTTGGAATCATCTTGAGGTTGGAGTGACCTGGTCATGGGTTCCAGAAGAAGCAGTGGAAAGGGGTAGGAAAATGTGTGTTGATGCAGAGCTGGGGTTGGAGGCAGAGAGGGTCTGGAGTGGTTTCTTTTCCTCCAGAAACTCCCTGTCTGGTGAGAGGTGTCGCTGCCCACGGGGTTGGAACTAGGTGATGTCTGAAGTCCCTTCCAACCCAAAGCACTCTGTGATTCTATGCTTCACATTCAAAGCAGAATGAAACCAGTTTGAAACCCTAAATTCTTCAGCAAGCCAAGTGATACCCTGCCTCCAGCCCCATTCCCCACCCCATTTCCATCGTGTGGAGAACAAATAAATACTCAGGGCTGTGATTTCTATCTCCTGAGCTGCCCCATCACAGGGGGTGACTGCAAGTCAGGGATGGGCAACGCTCAACCTCACCACTCGGTCCTCATCTAGGGAATCTGGAGAGAAAAGCATCCTTTACAGCCTTCCCCCTGCACAGCTCTGGGCTTTGCGTTGTGGATGCTGTGTGGAAGTGATTCCAGCCCTGACAACCAAACAAAAATGTTTATGTACTCAGGAAAACCCCAGCCTTGTGTTTGCTGTCGCTGAGGAGAACTGCAGCCTAAGACAAGATGATGTGGTTTTGTCATCAGGGCACAAGGGTGAAGGGAAAAGCAGCCTGGAAAAGGGCTTGTTGGCCTTGAGGGACCCCTTAGGACAAAACTGCTGGGGAGGAGTGGAAGGGACTGGTCTGCTCTGCTCGATGCTGGAGGTTGAGAAATGATGAATCTTGTGAGTGGAAAATCGAGGAGAAATTATGGCTGTCAAGGGGGAAGGTGAGGAGGGACAGGATTTCCCTGGGGCACTGTGGGATCTGTCTCCAGGGCTTCCATCCTTAGGGGTGGTTGGGGATTGAGGTGTCTCTCTCTTGGGATCTGGCTCTTCTCCCAGGCAACCAGTGCCAGAATGAGTGAGCAGGGTCTGAAGCTGCCAGGGGAGGGTGAGGTTGGCTGTCAGGAAGCCCTTCCTCAGGGAAAGGGTGCTCAGAGCCTGGACTGGACTGCCCAGGGCAGTGGGGGAGTCCCCGTGTCTGGAGGTGTTGAAGGACAGCCTGGCTGTGGCCCTGAGTGCCCTGGGGTGGCCGCTGGGGTGCTGTTAGGTGCTGGGCTGGGCTGTGTGAGCTCAGAGGGCTTCTCCAGCCTCAGCCAGTCTGGGATGCTGTGATTCTGTCTCAGGGTCTCTTCTAGCCCCTTTTCTCAAGGTCTACACAAGGTTCCTGCTATAAACGAGGCTCTAATGCCTCAGTCCACAGAAGAGTTCCAGGAGGGAGCACAAGGCACCTTCAGGCAACACCAGGCAGCCCAGGGGATTAGGGCAGGGAGAAGTGGTGGGTGGTAGGATGCAGCACTGCTCAGCAGACATTTCAGTGCTTTGCCACTCGGCTGCTTTAACTCTTCCCCAGCCAGTTCCACATCCACAGCATCCAACTGCTTGGATGCCTCCAGCTTTTCTTGTGTGCATCTTCCACAGCTGTCACTGCTGGTCTGGGGAACATCCAGCAGATAGCAGAGAGCCAGGAGTTCACATTTCCCTGCTCCCTATTGGAAAGGGGTCGGATTTTTCATGGGGGACAAAAAATCAAGCATGAACAGCTTCACAAAAATCACTGTGAGGAAAGCACAGTGTCTCCACGATCAGAGGGACAGAGAGCTGTTGGAGAGGGTTCTGAGGAGGACCCTAAGGATGATCTGGGGGCTGGAGCATCTCTGCTGTGAGGACAGGCTGAGGGAGCTGGGGTTGTTCAGCCTGGAGAAGAGAAGGCTTTGGAGTGACCTTACAGCAGCTTTCCAATATTGGAAGAGAAACTGCAGGAAGGCTGGAGAGGGGCTCTTTACCAGAGTGTCCAGTGACAGGACAAGGGGAGATGGCTTTGAACTGAAGGAGAATGGGTTTAGGTTAGAATTAAGGGAGAAATTCTGCAGTACAAGGGTGCTGAGACTCTGGAAGAGGTTACCCAGGGAGGCTGTGCCTGCCCCCTCCCTGGAGGTGTTCAAGGCCAGGTTGGATTGAGCCAGTGGGTCTAGGCAGGGGGCACCCCTGCTCATGGCAGGGAGGTTGGATTAGATGATCTCCAAGATCCCTTCCAACCTGAGATGTTCTATGATTCTATGAAATTAAGTGGACAGATGTGGAATCTTCTCTCTGCTTCACAGCAGCGGGATTTGGAAGTCGTGTAGTCACAGTGCTCTGCTGCTCTTGCTGAGCTTCCATTTATCAAGAGGAGTGTTCACTGTCAGTCCCTGCTTTTCATGCCACGAACTTCTTGTTAAAACACAAAGGTGGAACAGGAGGATTAAAAAAAGCCTCTGTGAAATGCTGGCTGGAAGATCCTGACCTCGTCTGTAGCGGACGAGTCACAGAGGTGGCACTCGGAGATGGAAATCACGAGGATAATAGGATCACAGACTGGTTTAGGTTGGAAAGGACCTCAGGGATCACCCAGCTCCAACCCCCTGCCATGGGCAGCGACACCTCTCACCAGCCCAGGTTTCCCAGAGCCCCATCCAACACATCCCTCGGCACTGCCAGGGATGAAGCAGCCACAGTCTCCCTAGGCAACCTGTTCCAGGGCCTCAGCCTCCTCACAGGGAGGGGTTTCTGCCTCAGATCTCAGCTCAGTCTCCTCTCTTTCAGCCTGAACCCATCCCCTTGTCCTAGCACTGCAGTCCTTTGTACAAAGTCCCTCTCCAGGTTTCCTGTAGCCCCTTCAGGTACTGGAAGATGCTGTAAGGTCCCCACAGAGCCTTCTCTTCTTCAGGTTGAACAGCCCTGAATCCCTCAGCCTGTCAAATAGGGCTGGGAGAGTGCAGAACACAAAGTGACCCATGGAATGATTTCAAGTCTTTTCCAGATGTCAGAGACGCAGGAGTGGGACAGGAAGGTGTGGACACGGTCAGTGAGGTGGACAGATGTGAGCAGTCTCCAGCCAGCAGGACACAAAGCCAGGCTCTGGGATGGAATCCTGCCCACAGCACAGTGTGACTGTGCAGACTCACTCTGCTGATGCAAGGACCACTGTGTCCTACTCTTCCTGCTAGACCCAACCGTTGCATTGGGTTCTTGACCCTGAGAAACACCCAGGCTGCAGCAAAGCCAGATGCTCACGTATTGGGGAACTGAGTCCCCCCCAAAGTGACTGCAAAGCTTTATTAGCAGAGTACCAACCCTCTCCTTCTTCTCTGTGGCTCCGTTCATGAGCAGAGTTCTGGGCCTTTCACTACCCTGAACTAACAGAGTCTGAAAATGAAATTATTCAATCCACAGGCACCTCTGCAAGTTCCTGGTATCACTGCTCCTTAAGCTGTTCCCAGAGCAGATTTAGGCAACAGCACTGCTACTGTGGCAGAAACATTCCTGTAATTGCCAGGAGCTGTTAGCTCAGACGGCGGCAGAGTGAAGGGCATCTCCTTCTGAGATGAGATTCGTGAACTGAGCAGCCCTGAAAAGAGTTGCACAGGAAGGTTTAGGCTCCATCCTGCTCTTAGCAGCTCTGGGTGGCTTTGTGAAGGAGGTATGTGGACTTCCAGAGTCCATTCTGAAGGGTTTGGAGCACAAGTCCCATGAGGAGTGGTTGAGGAAATCAGGGGGTTTAGCTGGAGAAGCTGAGAGGAGACCTCTCAGCTCAGAAAGGAGGGGCTCAGCCTCTTCTCCCTGGTGGAAAGCAATAGGGCCAGAGGAAATGGCTGCAGCTGCACCAGGGGAGGTTCAGGCTGGATGTTGGGGAGAATTTCTTCACCCAAAGGGTATCAAACAGTGAAACAGGCTGAAAAACAGGCTGCCCAGGGCAGTGGTGGAGTCCCTATGTCCGGAGGGAGTTAAAAGCCATACAGACCTAGTGCTGAGGGATTAGGGGTGCCCTGGCAGTGCTGGCTAAAAGGTTGGACCTGATGGCTCTTAAAGATCTCTTCCAGCCAAAGACATTCTGGGATTGCATGAAGCCTCATGCCAGGAGATGACTGGGCACAGCCACTCATCCCATCTGCAGTGCTGCTGGGATCAGAGCTGGAGCTGTCTTTGCTCACGTGCTTCTCCCCTATCTACATCTGTCCTCGTTTAAGCCAGGAGCCACCAAAAATGTCAGTCAGGCTTTGCTGTGATTGCTGCAGTCGTCAGCGATGCCTCGATAACACCGCTGACCTTCCTCTCCCCGCTCTGTGTGCAGAGTACGAGGCCCCAGCACAGCTGTCACCGCCTGCGTTTCTCATCCGGTTGAAGCAGCGTTCCCCCTTTGGTGAAGTCATTCCGTAACAAAAAGGAAATGGGAAGGAATCTGGAAAGAAAATCTCTGCATCTAGAGAAGCCTCTTCTTTAGGGGGAACCTCAACTCGGAGCCTAAAGCAGATGGAGCTCTTTTTTCTCCTCAGCTACTGTTTTTGGGGGTAACCAGATAAGGGGAACAGGCTCTAACCGGTCGGATCAGACTGACTTGGGTCCAGGACCGAAGGCTGAAGCAAATCCCTGGCAGGATAAAGGGTATAGTTGGACTGGCACAGCGTTTAGTGTGGCTAGCAGGAGCAGGGAGGTGATCGTTCCCCTCTACTCAGTTTTGTGGAGGCCATACCCTGAGTCCTGTGTCCACTGGTGTGTCCCTCACCTCAAGAGAGACATTGAAGGGCTGGAAGGGGGACAGAGGAGGCTACCAAGTTAGGAAAGGGTCTGGAACAGTTGTTGTGTGAGGAATGGCTGAGGNGGACAGGGTTGAGTGGTGCTGACAGAGCCAGGAAAAGGCTGAACTCGATGATCTTGAAGGTCTCTTCCAGCCGAAACTGTTCTGTGATTCTGTGGCCATGTCCAGGCAGCAGCTCACAAGGAGCAAAGGGCTTCCTGCAAGCTCCCTCCTCAGGCAGCAGCTACGAAGGCTGAATGTTTGTGAAGGTGATTTTTGCCATTTTAAATGTTGGGGGTTCTTTCTCCCCCCACTCCTTCCCCTCTCCTCCCCTCCCCAAGCCAGCTATTTCCTCTCTGATGGATGCTTTCTCATGTTCTGATTTCTTTTTCAGATGCTGCCTCCCCTCTCCCCTGGGTTTTGTTCCTCTCTTCGCTGTTTGCAGAGGACAAGGGGGACAGCCAGCTAAAAGGGAATGAAAGGGTTAATGTTTTAACTTGGAATTTACTAAAGGAAGACACTGATTGGTAATAAAGATCCCCTGCACCTCCGTTACCACTTGGGATGCTGAGATCTGGGGAACAAACGTTCCCCAGACAACAGAGGACCTCCACAGACAAGCAGAGGTCATCTTTCCCTTGTCCCCTTGTGATGTCTCCAGAGCTGCTGCCCTTCACTTGCCAGGTGGGTTGTGTGGTGATGCCTGAGACAACAAACCTGAGCTCCCAGGGTGCTGGAGCTGGTGGTCAGCTGGGAAAGGGCTGGATTTTCCCAGCTCAAGAGAGACAGGGGGTTACTGGAGAGAGACAGGCTTAGAGATACTGAGATGCTCAGGGGATTGGAGCATCTTTCATATGAGGAGAGGCTGAGAGAGCTGGGGCTGTTCAACCTGGAGAGGAGACTCAGGGGGAACCTCATCAATGAGTGTCAGCAGGATGGGACCAGTCTCTTCTTGGTGGTACCCAGCAACAGGACAAGGGGCACCGGGCACAAACTGGAACCCAGGAGGTTCCATCTAAACAGAAGGAAAAGCTTTTTCCTGGTTTTAAGGGTCCCAGAGCCCTGTCCCAGGCTGCACAGAGAGGCTGTGGAGTCTCCTGCTCTGGAGACATCCTAAACCCTCCTAGATTGTTCCTGTAGGATCTGCTCCGGGGAATCCTGCTCTAGTAGAGGAGTTGCACTGGATGATCTCCAGAGGTCCCTTCTAACCCCTCCACTCTGTGATTCTAAGGCAGTGTAAGAGGGAGCTTCAAGGCAGGAGAAGTTCCTCATCACGCTGGANAGATTGTACCTGTAGGATCTGCTTTGGAGAATCCTTCTCTAGTAGAGGAGTTACACTGGATGATCTCCAGAGGTCCCTTCTAACCCCTCCACTCTGTGATTCTAAGGCAGTGTAAGAGGGAGCTTCAAGGCAGGAGAAGTTCCTCATCACGCTGGAAACCAAGCAGCTCTCTTCTTATAAAAGCTACGAATCCAGACTCCTCTGAGCCACAGCAGCATCTGCAGCCAGGGCCATGCTTCTCACGCTGGGGTAAGAGGGAGCTGTGTCACAGCCAGGCACTAACGAGACCGAGCCAAGGGTTTGGGCCTTGCTTCAGGCATCATCATGTTTCCCATAAAGATTCCTACAGACACTCTCTCCGATAATTGCAGGGATGATGCTTTCCAGTAACGATGAACTATTGCTTTTGTGAGTGGTGCTCTCACAAATAACAGCAATCACGTTGGAAAGAGCAATTCTGAGGCTGCCTCTGCAGGTAAATGACTCAAAATACCTGTAAGGACAGTCAGATAAAATAGCTGGAACAACACCAGGGCTGCTACGATGCTCTGGGGGCAGCTAAAATAACTTTTCCTCATAAATCCTTCAAGTCCAGCTAATAGCTTCCTCGGGGAGCCGACAGCCCTCCCCGCAAGGTCCTTTTCCTTAAATGTCTTAATGTGCAAAAGCAGATACCTGATTCCATCTGACAACAGCAAGACAGATGTTTTGCTTAGGGAGGGGAATGAGTCAGGTTCTTCTCTGGATCCTTTGCAATCTGTGCTTGGCTACTCATTACAGCGGGAGCAGGCTCTACAGGGGTACCCTCCGAGGGCAGCCTGGGGCTGGAGGTAAAGCAACTGTCACCAAAAACTGTCTGGGTAAGTCTTCACTTGGTGAGGTCCAGGGGTATCTCGAGTCAACAGAGCTTGTCCGAAAGAGAATCAGGATGGAAGGGACCTGGAAAGATCATCCAGTCCAATCCCCCTGCCACAGCAGGAGCTCCTAGATCCAGTGGCACAGGAACACAGCCAGGCGGGGCTGGAACGTCTCCAGAGCAGGAGACTCCACAGCCCCCCTGGGCAGCCCCTTCCAGTGCTCTGGGACCCTCCCTAGGAAGAAGGTCCTGCTGAGATTGAGAGGGAACCTCCTCTGTTCCAGCTGGCACCCAGTGCCCCTTGTCCTGGCACCAGATGCCCTTGAGAAGAGGTCAATTCTCTCTCCTGAAAACAGCCTGGCACTATCTCACCCACATTTGTTGTCAAGTGATGCTCTTTAAGCATCAGTCCTGATCCTGATCCTGAGGCTGAGGCAGACCTCATCACTCTCTACAGCTACCTGCAAGGACATTGGAGAGAGGTTGGTGCTGGTGTCTTCTCACAGAACCAGAGGGAAGGGCTTCAGGCTGCAACAGGGGAGGGTTAGACTGGACATCAGGAGAGAGTTCTTCATGGAAAGAGTGGAACAGGCTGCCCAGGGAGGGGGTGGAGTCCCCATCCCTGGCTGTGTTCAAGAGTCACTCAGCTGTGCTCTTAGATAATAGAGTTTAGGGGTGAACACGTAGAGTAGGGTCAATGGTTGGATTTGATGATCCAAAGGGTCTTTTCCAAGCTGAATGATTCTGTGATTCTCTGATTTACTTCCCATCCTGAAAAGCTGCTGCTTGTTTTTAAGAGAAGAACACCAGTGGAAATGGCAAAAGGGGAAGGCAGGGGTCCCTGTACTGTGATGGGTGCGTGGTGAACGCACTGCAGAGGAGTTAAAGGACACAAGATCCAGTGGGTACAGGCTTAGTCTGGAAATTAGGAAGTGCTTAACCTCAGAAGAGTGGATGTTTGGTGAACATCTTCACTGCAGTAACGAGAGCAGACAGTTGGATGGGACTATTTCTGGGTGGGTTCATGGAACAGGAACATCTGCAACAGCTGGGGTGGATCAGCATGGCCAAGGAAGGCTTCTCTGCTCTTACTGCTCACATGGAGTTGGTCACCACAGCCAAGGAGGTCTTCTCTGCTCTTACTGCTCACATGGAGTTGGTCACCACAGCCAAGGAGGGCTTCTCTGCTTTTACTGCTCACATGGAGTTGGTCACCACAGCCCAGGAGGTCTTCTCTGCTCTTACTGCTCACATGGGATGGAGCCCAAGGAAACCCCCTAAATGCAGACCCCAGTCCCTCCACGATGATCTGCCTGAGGGTAGAGATGGTCTCCTGCCTCTTTCCCCAACAGCTCTGAGATCAGAATGAAATGGTAACTCCTGCCATAAGAGGAAGGAGACAAAAGCAAAGCAGGAAGGCGGCAGGAACTTGCCAGACACATTTATTCTCTGTATGCTCCACCTCTTGCTCCGTTTTTGAGCCAACACGAGCAGATCCTCTAGACAGGGAGAGGCAACAGAGTCACTGCTCTGCTCAGGCTCAGTTCCTTCACTTCTGATTTCCAAAGAAGCCGGAAGAATTCGTGTTCTCTCAGCTTTTCTGGAATCTAAAGGCTTCATTCAACCCCCAGACACCGGGGCAGCCCCAAATCAGGGCTGTTTATTCTGGGAGCAAGTCCTTTTTTTTTCTTGCTCTAGACTTTGCTTTTGTTTCTCTTGGAGCTGGCTGACATTGCACAGCTTTTCTAAGGATAAGATCACAGCCTGTGTGAGCCACGAAGATTACGGGGACTCGTTTGTGGGGGATGCTGTGGTTTTGTTAATGGACAAAAAAGGAGATATTTGGGAGCTCAACTTACATGCAAAATGAATGTACATTACCGTGTTCTCATTGCAAAGAGCTTGGCTGGGGCTCTAAAAGCCTTTCATTCCACGGCCAGTGTTTGTCAGATGTCTCTGAATACAAACTCTGGTTCTAAAGGGCACGTTATTATCGGCAAGACTTACCGGAGCCTCACCCAGCTGAGCACAAACCCTCTGCCTAGCATGGAGGCTTGGAACCAACAGGAATGAAAAGGGACCTCCGCAAAGAGAAGAGGAAAATGAGTGGTTTCATAAAGAACGTGAAGGTTTAAAACTCTCATAAAAGGCTAAGGACACCAAGCTGCCTAATCTGAGTGTAGAACGGCCTCGAGTTGTGACAGGGGAGGCTTAGAGTGGATCTGAGGAAGAAGCTCTTTGCTGAGAGAGCGGTTGGGCACTGGACCAGGCTGCCTAGAGCAGGGGTGGAGTCACCATCCCTGGAGGGGTTTAAAAACGGAGTAGCTAGAGCCCTTGAGGCCATGGTCTGGGTGTTGGGGAGCTGCTGGGATGAGGGCTCGACTTGGTGATGCTGGAGGTCCTTTCCAGCCATGAGGGCTCCATTATTCTATTCTAGAACCCCCCTCCAGCCCCCATCTTGCAGTGCTGAGCTTGCAGAACTTTACTCATGTCCTTCTTTTCCCCCATTCACTCTGCTTTGCTGCCCATTTGTAGTTCTTATTTTCATAGAAGAAAAAATTCACTTGGCTTTGCTCGCTGGATTTTCTGCACCAGAACTGCAGGGGAGGGTTTGGCTCTTCGGTGCTGCCGGGGAAGATTTGTCCATCTAGTTCTGGTTGGAATGAATCTCACTGCCTTCCAGTGTCACCCCAGTGAACGTTCAAGTGTGGACATCGCTTTTGGAAGTGCTCCCAAACTGCTACAGGACTTTATCGTTGGAGTGACTTGGCCTGATGTCCAGGGGTGGTGATTCAACCCCTTCCCTGGGCAGCCTGTTCCAAGGCCTGAGAACCTTTTCCAGGAAGAAGTTTCTCCTCAGGGCCAACTCAACCCTCACCTGGTGCAACTTGAGGCCCCTTTCATCGTGTCCTGTCCACTGTTACTTGTGAGGAGAGACCAAATGGCACCTCTCCACAACCTCCTTTCAGCTGTAAGGTCTCCCCTCAGCCTCCTTCTCTCCAGATTAACCAACCCCAGCTCCCCAGCTGCTCCTCACAAGGTTTGTTCTCCAGACCCTTCCCCAGCCCTGTTCCCTTCTCTGAACACACTCCAGCCCCTCAATGTCCTTCTTGCATTGAGTTAAAGTCTTAGGAATAGAAGAAGAGAAGTAGAGCTGGAGGGAAACACAGAGGCCAAGGGTAAACTAGGAGCCACTGAGGACGATGCAGACACAGCTCATGTATCTGCACCTGCAATTAAATCTGAACCTCATGTAATGCTATTCTCTAAGTGTGATACACGGGGTGTAACAGCCTGATCTTGCATATTAACCTGGGGAATTAGTGACTAAATTGCCCGTGCCGACAGCAAACAAGGATCTGGTCCTGAGAGAAGAGACTTTCTTGCTCTGAGGAGTCATGACGTGATCATCCTGCAGGAGACTTTGGAGATAAAGAGCCCAGGAGGAAATATCAACTTCAGCTTTGTGCAGTAGGTGTTATTTCCATAAATTACACCCTGTGAGGGATTGACTCACGAGCTCATCCATGGCTCACGGTCCTTCTCCTGTCACCCCTAGAACTTGAAGCAGGGGGGTAATCCGTGAGTCAATGGGTTTGGGTTTATCTCGCCAGGCTGATGTCAGCCCGCAGCTCTGCTCCTGCTGAAGACACTCTGAGTGGGAACCACTTGACCAGGCACCCATCAAGGTTTCCTCTGGGTGTCTAAGGTCCCCTTCTAACCACACTAAGAAGTACTAATTGCCCCTTATGCCACACTCAGGGGCCGCATCTGAAATCACTGCAGCTCACAGGGTCAGCCGTGACCTCTTTCCTCAGCTGTACAAGGTCAGCAAGAGCAGACTGAGTATTTAAGCTCTTTGGTGGTGTAAGTTAAGCAAATAAACCCCAATTGTCTGGGAAATGTGAGACACTGCAAGAAGCTGCGATAAGATAACAGATGCTGCAAACTGTTTGCATGAAGTTGCTCACAAGAAACCCAACTTCATTGCTTTTCAGGCTGAGAGCTCCTCCTAATTGGAAATAGCCTCTCCCACGCTTGTCCAGACCCTAACAAGAACTGATGAGTCCAACAGCAGCAGGGGGAAATCTCCTGGCCAGCAAGTCCAACTCTTTCCCTTCACAGTAACCTCCTTCAGCATCCCACCCTCTGCTTTAAAACATGCGAGGCTGCCGCTCCAGAGGGACCTCAGTTTCCTCCTAGTGCTTAAAATGGACAACCTCATTTGTCTGAATATTTCTGGGCCTCTAGAGAGATGAATAAAACAGTAACCTGCATGTCAGCAATTCCTAGGCTGTCTACCCCTGTTCCTCTTCGCCGTAGCAGCTGCAGCGGAGGGGATGTCTGTGCCAGAACCAACCCACCTTACAGACTGTGTGGAGATTTCCTCTCCTTTTCTGCAAGACATAAAAGCTCTCCTTGAAACCTGCGCTCTCTCTCTCTCTTGGCCAAGTAGTGCAGTGTGGGCTCCCACCCTGCTCGCTGCTCTGGCAACACAAGCTCTTGGTTTCCCCTAAAATCTTTCTTCTCTCAGCCCCTTTAAACAACAACAAAATAAAAGAGCTCACTATCATCACCAGAGGAAAAAAAACAAAAGCCAGATGGCACAGAACTGTCGCTGCTGGATGAATGGAAATGTGAGAAGTAAAACAGAAGAGGGGGAAAGCGAAGAGATTTGGAACAGTCCTTCTCCATGCAAAGCAACTCCAGCAAGCAGGTTCTCCAGAGCTGGAGTTCTTCTGGAAGAGAACATATGGCAAAGAGATTTTCTATTTTAAATTCACAAGCAAATGTTGGGATTTTCAAGCCAAAAGCAATACATGGGCTTGGGGGTTGGTGATTCTTTCCACCCAGTTGTAGTTCGGGTCTTCGACTGCGTTTTGTTCCGTTGAGGGAAAGGGCCAGAAGTGAAAACCCTGGCCTGACTGAAATCGATGGCAAAACTCCTCACGTTTAACAGAATTAGGGTTTCAAGGGGACTCTGGCAGACTTGCAGGCTCAGAAGAGCCTCTCTGCGTTGGCATCACGAAGGCAGTATAAAAGATCCTGCTACAGCTACAATGCAGGACCCCACACACTCCCCTGGCAAGCAAGAAGTGAAGGGTTAGCCTGATTTTAGAATATAAAACTGATATATTCTTGGGATCTGAGAAGAAAGCATTCACACTTCTAGCAAACCTGCCCCTCCTGCTCCTCCCCAGGTGACCAGAGCTGGGGATTCCAGCACTCTGCACCAGGGAGAGCAGATGCATGTCAAGCTGTCACCTCTCCACCAGCATCCCTCTCCATGGCATACCAAGTGTGAGCCTCCTCGGGATGGGGTTCCCTTCAGGTGCTACTTACCAGCACCACCCTCCTTTCCACAGCTCAGAGCAGCCAAACTGCTGATTCACCCGACAAGCCAAGAGCCAGCGAAGGAGGCTCCGTCCCAGGAGCCCAGCAGCAAGTTCCAAATGCTCGGTTAGCACAAGACTTCTCCTTTCCACCAGCCTTTTTCTACACCAGCATCCACTAACCAGCTGTGAGATGCAGGGAGAGAGCTGCTGGCTCCCCCCACTCACCCTGGCAGGTGCTGTGGTGCAGCCTGGATGAGAGGCATCACCCTGTGCTGGCTCAAATCTCACTAATTTCTTATTAAAAAGTGTTATCAGCCTTTCTGCCCTCAGGACAGCTGGAATGCAGTCAGGGGTCCTTTGGGAAGAGAAGCTCTTCTAAACTGTAGGATGCTTTATGAATGATAACAAAGGCATCTATAATTACCCCGCTGGAGGCGTTTACCTCCTGGTCCTCAGACAACGTGACATCCTGATGTGTCCCTGCTCTTATCTCCAAAGAGTATAATTTCATTAGTAACTTAGAGCATCTCCATCTCCTAATTATTTCTTATTGCTCATTTAAAAAACAACTATGATGGATAAAATCTTGCTGAGTCAAAACCTGCCTGCGACGTGGTCTCCAGCTCTACCAGCGCTGCTGAGCTGAGCAGAGGGACCGGCTGCAGCCCAGCCTGAGAGCAACCTGCAGCCCTGTTGTCAACTGAGATCTCAGTGTTTATTTTTAAGCTGCAGAAAACAGCTGCTGAAGCAAATCCTGGCCGGTGGCAAGTGTCTGCTGGGCACGCTCTGTAGCCACTACCAAGGAGGACAGATGCTGACCAAGGACAGATGCAGGGTCAGGCTGATGTAAGGAGCTTGAGGATGTTTTTCAGGTTGATCTGGTGGGGGAAGAGCAAAGTGAAGAGCTGCTCCACATCCTGACCATGCTGTCACCCTGCCCAGGACACACGAACTCCCTCATGTTTCAGGTGGCCATGCTGGTACCTTTCCATTACAGGGATCCCCAAGCTTCAGCAACCTTGGCACCAACCCCCTTCCCTCTCTTCAAACATGCAGAGCCAATTCTGAGAGCCTGTGAAAGGAAAAAGAGCTTTTATTCTGCTGTCCCGTAGAGAGGTCAAGGAGGAGAGCAGCCCAGGAGGAGAAGAGCCAGCCCTATCCACCACCTAAAGCCACTCTGCTGCCTCTCAGCCTCCTCACAGCTGAGCACCAACACACAACCTTAAGCCAGGAGAAATGAAATAATCGAATAATAATAAAAAGAGAAACCAGGATGAATTTCCAGCAGCTCAAATCCCATCCCATCCCATCCCACCCCATCCCATCCCATCCCATCCCATCCCATCCCATCCCTGTTTGAGATCATTGCTTCAGAACACCCAGGAAAGAAACCCCCACAGCTCCAACCGTGGTGAAGGATGAGGAGGTTCTTAACGATTTGTATTGACTGCAGAAGCCAAATGAGCCAGGATTACGTTCCCGTGTGAGGTTACAGACGCGCAGCACTGAGTTCATTGCTAATGGGGTTAATCCTTCTGTTGGGGGGCGAAAGAAATCCGATGGTAGCACCTTTAAATTGGCTCTCAGCAAATGCTCTGTTTTTGCAAGAGACCAATTAAATCAAATCAGGTCAGGGTGTCTCAGAACGGGGAGAAACAGCTTCTCAGCCGCGCCTGGCTCGTCAGGAAGATGATGGGGGTTAGGAGTCTGCTGTGAATGAGGTTCAAGTCAATAAGCTCCTTGTAATTACATTCACTCGAGTGTTTTGTTTTCTTTAAAATACATATAATTAAGTGAAGGGGGGGAGGGAGTGCCAAGGGCAAGAATCACCCCATGAAAAAAAGACACTGAGGCAGTCAGGGAGCTGGGAATCCTGCTGCATCCTCCTACAACTGAGCCCCAGGTCCCTGGGGGAAGATGTCCCCATGGGGGAGTCAATAGTCCAATCACCCAGGGGTGAAATTCAAGCTTGGTCCAAAGCCCCCTCCATCACCTGAGCAGCAGTTAAACTCTCTTGTCAGGGCTTTCCAAAGGCTTTGAACACCAGTGTGATCATTGGATTTGCTGTCTGCTACTGGGGAACCCTCAAACATCTGAGATGAAGTGGGAGCCTCCTTGCGTTAAGAAACTGCCTCGATGTCTGCAGAGGGCTTTAACTGCTGCTTATGGAACCCAGCACCTCAGTTGCTGTTCATCTTCTGGACTGGGGGAACTGGCTGTGATCAGAACGTGAGTGATTTTTGCTCCGAAGCAGCCAAGGGTGGATTGTTGGCCAATGGCCACAGGGACTGGAGCATCATCAGGGGGATGGAGCATCTTAGCTTCATAGAATCACTGAATCATGATGACTGGAAGAGACTTCCAAGATCATCCAGTCCAACCATCATCCCAATCCCACCCTGCCCACTAAATCCCATCCCTCCAGGTACTCATTGTTTGAACCCTTCCAGAGATGGTGACTTCCCCCCTCCCTGGGCAGCCTGTTCCAACCCCTCAGCACTCTGTCAGGGAAGAGATTTCTCCTGATGGCCAACCTAACCCTCCACTGGAGGAAGTAGAGCAGCTCCCTGATGAGGAAAGGCTGAGGGAGCTGGGGCTCTGGAGCTTGGAGGAGGCTGAGGGGGGACCTCATTCCTGTCTCTCAATCTGTGAGGGGTGGNCTGATCCCTAATGATTTTATGATTCTTGTGGAGCCAGGGCGTCTCTGAGCTCCCTGTACCCAACTGCTACCATAACCAGCCCCATTCTGAGGCAACGCCAGAGCAGCACAGGGAGGTGGCAGGCACATCCACCCTGGGAGTATTTGCCTACTTTGAGCATCAGCTCTGAAAACCACGTCAGAGCCATCATGCTGCAGGGATGGTTTCAGGCCTGGTGAGCCTTCCTGGCCTTCTGGAACCAGACACCAAGACACAATTGCTCTTGGCACCCGATCACCCCACTGCTGGCTGTGATCTTCAACCTCCCAGATGTACTAGGAGTAACTGAATGGGCTTATGATGAAGTTAAATTGGCAGAGCCTTGTTCTCTACTCTATTTCATCTGTAGATGGAAATGAAAACAGTCCAGTCTGGCATCATCCTGCACAATAACCTGAATCTCTTACGAGTTTTCCTCTCCTGCAATCTGGAAATGCTTGCTTAGCTCAGACAGATGACTCTGGAAAGCTACTGACGGTGACAGCTGACAAACCCACCATGTTTTCGATGGCTGCTACTATTCCCCTCAGGTTGTGCTTTCACCTGTTATCTGCATCCTCCAGATTTCACTGCTCTCCACCAGGAGCTGCCCTGAGCCTCACAGAGTGGACTGTGAGAAGGCTGGGGAAGACTGTTCACAAAGGTAGGGAATGATAGGATGGGGGGGTAACGGTTTTAAGCTGGAAAAGTGTTGCTCTAGGCTGGACATTGGGGATAAGATCTTTAAGAGGGGGTGGTGGATCACTGGAGAGGTGGTAAAGGCCCTACACCTGGAGACATTGAAGGTCAGGCTTGATGGAGCTCTGTTCTAGTGAGTGATGTCCATGCTTGTTGTAGAGAGGTTGGACTAGATGACCTCTGGAGGTCCCTCCAACCCTATGACTCTATGATTCTAACTCATGAGTTGCCCAGGTTGTCTTCCTGGGGTAGAAGACACCATCTCCCACCTCTGCACCTCCTGTCCCAGAGCAGACAACGCGTTGGTCTGGTTTGATGCCTCCATCCCCATCCTCTTTATTTTAACGTTGCAGACCCAGAAGGAGTGGGGATGCAGTAGACAAGAGCTTTCTTCTACCATGGCATTTGTGCACGTAGCTGCTACCAGTGGGAGGCTGGAATACACAGTTGATAGCAAAGGCTTTGATTTTTTCTCTATCAAACCCAAGCTGATGGTTCTTGCTGCCCAGCTTTGAGGCAGATGAAAGGAACCTGATTGTGAAGCCACGCTGAGCTCTGGAGAATCAGGCCAGCAAGTTACACACCCAAAACACTTGTTTATTTTCCTAAACCCCACTGAGACTCCACAAAAAGGTCTCAGGGAAGCAAGGAGGCAAAAATATTTGTTATCTATGCAGTGTTTGCAACAGCAGGAAAACCCCTTCTGCTTTCTCTAATTTCTTCCCAATTTACATAGAAACGAGACAGCTTGGGTCTACATCTCCAAAACACTGTTGACTAAGTTTTGAGGCTCTTAAATAAAATAATGGCAGCTGCATTGATGGGTTACAGAATCCCTGGAGGATTGAGGCTGGAAAAGCCCTCTGAGCTCCTCCAGCCCAGCCCAGCACCTAACAGCACCCCCGCAGCCACCCCAGGGCACTCAGGGCCACAGCCAGGCTGTCCTTCAACACCTCCAGACACGGGGACTCCCCCACTGCCCTGGGCAGTCCAGTCCAGGCTCTGAGCACCCTTTCCCTGAGGAAGGGCTTCCTAACAGCCAACCTCACCCTCCCCTGGCAGCTTCAGACTCTGCCCTCTCATCCTGGCGCTGGGTGCCTGGGAGAAGAACCTGAGCCCCAACTGACTGCAACCTCTCTTCAGGGAGTTGAAGAGAGGGAGAAGGTTCTCCCTGAGTCTCCTCTTCAGGCTATTCACATTCATTTAACATCTGCTTAGGATGCAGCACTGATTTTCTCCATGTCAGTGCTACTCAACTAACATGGGAGGAAACCCCCTCCATTTTTGTCATGGGATGATCTTCTACCAGCAACGAGATCTGAGGGAAATCTTTGAGGCAACTTAGGGAGGATGAAAGAACTTATGTAGGACAGAAACATTTGTTCATGGTTGGAAATCTAACTTTTTCCTATCATCCCTCTCATTTATCAGTTTGTAGGGGCGAGGGGAGGGAAAAGAGCTGGGTGAGGGGACGCGTGGTGATGGTGCGTCTCTGGTGTGCTCATTGCTACTGCAGAAATCAATCCTCTCTGCTTGGAGTAGGGTTGTTGCTGATTCTCTTCTCTCCTCTTGACATCATGAGTCATGGGCACAGAACCTGCCTGCATCCACATGAGAGAGGAGGACAAGCTCTGGGGATAGTCCTTCCTGCAAGATGGAACAGATGGAGACCACAGGAAGGGATTAGAGCTGCCTGGGAGCCAGCACATCCCAGCAGATGAGCATGGTAAATCCCTTGTTGCAGAAGAAATGCTGTCACATCGCGTTGATGCTTTGAAGACATCCTGAAACCCCAAGCTGAGCGGCAGCATTTGCATCATAGGCTTGGCTTCAACGCAAAGAACACGCACCCAAGCACGTGGGCAGCCCCCAAACCTTTCTGAGAGCTCCTCGAGCACAAGGGAGGGGAAAAGAAGCACAAGGTCCATTCAAAGTGAACGACAGGAGAAAAGCAATGCTAATAAAGCAGGGCTTGCCATCCAAGCTGGATTATTTCAACAGCTAATCAGCTTCAGAGCATAAAGAGGCTCTGCCACGGTTGATGCCTGAAATTCCACGAGCGCTGCTGTAATGAGAAGGGATATCTGTAATCCTTGTGGTGGCATCACCCTAAAACTCAGAGGCACTGGAACAAGCTGGGACAGGCAGCAAGTAGGTGTCTGAGCAACAATTCTCTCTGCAGACCTAAGGATCCTTTTCATTTTTGCATGATCTACGGGTCTGTATAAGCGTGAGAAATCCTCCAAAGCAATCTCTGCCAGGCAGGACTGCAGCTCAGCAAGGGGTGCAGAGTGGGGATTCACAAATTCACCCTGAGTGTCTGAATCCATCAGCGCTGCTGCCCACACGGCTGCTTTAGCAGCACCCGGCAGTTCCTTGCCTTTCTGCTGTCTGTGACTCAAGCATCTCGTCAAAGCCAGACAGCTAGAGGCTTCCACAGCAGCTGATAAAGAGCATCTCCCGCAGGAGACCCAACCCACCAGTCTCAGGCACCTTCGAGGGCCAAATTAATGAGTCCATGGACCTAATTCTCTCTGCAGACAATCTGGAGGGAAACTTGTGGGAAGGCTTTAACTCAATACCTACAGCCAGTGAGGAGAATCCAGCTAAGGTGTTACAGCTCTGCAGGGCAAGTCCTAGAGAACAGAGATGCCACCGCCTCGGACGTGACTTGCCACCTGCACTGGAGGATGCTTTTCTATAGCAGAAGCATTCTGCAGTAGGATATGGCTGTTACCACAGAATCAGAGTGTCAGGGCTTGGAAGGGACCTTGAAACAGCATCCAGTCCAACCCCTCAGAGCAGGACCCCCTAGATTAGGTCTCAGCAGGCTGGTTCTGAATGTCTCCAGAGAAGCTACGTTCCTGACTGTGGGATGTGACAGAAATGTGGGGCTGGGAGTGAGGGATTTGCAACTTCAGGCCATCCAGAGCTGGAGTTCACTGCACAGAGGACACAGGATAAGGGAAAAACAAGAGCAGGAGTTGAAAACTTGGAGTGCAAGCAGTTTCCAATCACTGTTCTCTCTAATTCAGCGATATCCTAGATCTTTGTTGACTGAATCTTCCTGGCACCTTCCAATGCCCGTTTCTTGCTACTTAGAGGGGTTTTTTTCCCTTGTGTTTGTATCTGAGCACCTTCCACGCTTCCCTTTGGCCGTCACGGTTAGATTTCCCGCTGGATTTCACAGCCTGCTAGCTCCGTTCAAACCAGAGGGGCACAAAACCCAGCGCCAGAATGCACGCAGAAGGCCAGCTGCTGATGGATTCCAGCTGATTTATTACCCATTGGCAGATCTGGAGGTTCAAAATTGTGTTCAAACCAATTTGCAGTGACACTCGGAAGCGTAAAAGAGAAATCAGGGATGCTCTGCCAGATCTGGGAAGCATCGTCTATCATTTATCAGTCTGAGCCACTTAATCATCTAACTTAATCCACTGGTGATTATTATTTTAAGATCTAAATGCCACATCTGTATAAAATAGATACCCACGATTTCAGGGCTGCTCTGGCATGGGTAATGAATTGCATGCAAGGCAAACGAGCTTCTCCGCTGGTTTTACCAGGCTGTCCCATCATCCTCCCCCAGCTTGGCACACGAAGGAACTGTAAATAAATGAGATCAGTATCTATAATATTTAGAGAGGGATTGTGAGGCTGGAAGCCTCTGCAAATGAAGCAGAAATAGTGTTTTTGCAGCCAGCCTGGTAGGAGATAATGCAGACACTTATTAATTAATCGTGACTGTAGGCACCCAGCTATAACACAAGTGCTGGAATAGCTCAAAGCAACCACAGCTAAGCCTCTAGGGCACAGAGATTTCCCTCTTCACTGAAGTTTTGACAGAGAGGGAAGAGGAAGCATCTAATTTTATGCAAACTAGGGCTCTGAAATATTTCACCGGTGTCGGTTGTTTCTTTGCTGTGGATCTAGAGCAAAGCCTTGGCAAATCCAGACCTCTTAATATCCAGATTGAAAAGAATTCTTGCACGGTGGTGCCGAGATGAGAAGCAGAACCTTGGCACTCAGGGCTGTACAAACCCCAGCAGATGATCTGATCGCAAGGAGATTCAGCTGAGGGAAGGGGATGGGGTTTGTATAAGGCAAAACAATCCCTTCCCCAAAGATTTTATGGTCTAAATAGGAAAGGTAAAGAAGGAAGAGCAGCAAACGCATCCCAAAGGGACAGTGAATTAGAGGGAGGAGAAACAAAACCATCATGAAAATACACCTGTCCTTTATTCATAGCTTCATAGATTCCTAGAGTGGTTCAGGTTGGAAGGGACCTTCAAGATCAGGGACATCCTCCCCACTAGACCAGGGTGCTCAAGGTCCCAGCCAATCTGGCCTTGAACACTTCCAGGGAGGGGGCAGCCACAACCTGGGCAACCTGGTCTCTTCATGGCTGAGAATTTCCTCCTGATTTCCAGTCTCAACCTCTCCTCTTCCAGCTAGAAACCATTCCCCCTGCTCCCATCACTCCAAGTCCTTGGAAACAGCCCCTCCCCAGCTCTCCTGCAGCCCCCTTCAGGTACTGGAAGGCTGCTCTGAGATCTCCATGGAGTCTCCTCTTCTCCAGGCTGAACAACCCCAGCTCTCTCAGCCTGTCCCTGTAGCAGAGGTGCTCCAGCCCTCCCCTCATCCTCGTGGCCCTCCTCTGGACACCTTCCAACAGCTCAATCTCCTTCTTGTGCTGGGGTCTCCAGAACTGGATGCAGGACTGCAGATGGGGTCTCACGAGAGCAGAATAGAGGGGGAGGATCCCCTGCCTCAACCTACTGGTCACTGGTCACTTTAAACCCACAGTTCCTCCGTTCCTCAAGTCGCCATCCTCAGAAACAAGGACAATCTTACTGTGTCTGTGTGTAAAGTGTTTTGTCAGAGAGTTTTGCCAAGGCTGGATCTGCTGGCAGAGGTGACAGACAGACGTGGCAGCTGTTTACAGAGGGCTGGATTTGTATTTCCCAGCCAAAAGCCAGAAGTCAAGGTGCAAACAGGTATCACCTGGGTTTCTTGGCAACTCTGAAGCTGGACTGTGACACTCTTAACGGGACCCCGTATGCTTTGCCATCCCCCAAAGCCCAGCACTCACCTTTACTCCTTGGGGTTTTCACAAAGGCTCCCTTCCAGCTCTTATTGGAGTCACAGGAAGGATCCTCAGGCATGTGGAAGGGAACTGTAGGAGAGCTCACAAGGACAATGATCCCATTGTACTCCTGCAGGAGAAGAAAATACACAACGGTCTGCCAGCGTTTTCCACCTGCTCATTACACCTTGACGAGCTTTGAGAGCTTGCCAGGTATGAGTTAACCAACTAGTTGGGATTACCTTGCAATATTGTCTTGACAGCTCTCCAGCTGCTGAAGGGAACAGCTAGAGAATGTCAAAGATTAATTCAGTGCTATTTAGCAAGTCTCTGGCAAGAGGTTAAGGCTGAGCTGGAAAGCTGAGCTCAGGGTGATGCACTAGCTCATACCTGAAAGGAGCTTGGAGAGAGGAGGGGCTCAGCCTCTTCTCCCTGGTGGAAAGTGATAGGGTCAGAGGAAATGAGTGCAGGCTGCACCAGGAGAGGTTTAGGCTGGATGTCAGAAAGCATTTCTTCACCCAAAGGGTTATCAGACACTGGAACAGGCTGACCATGGTGGAGTCCCCATGTCTGGAGGGGTTACGAAGCTGTGAAGATGTTGGGTGAGGGACAGGGGTTAGGGGTGACCTGGCAGTGCTGGGTTAAAGGTTGGACTCAATGAGCTTAAAGGTCTTTTCCAACCACAGTAACAATGGGATTCTGGGGTTCTGTGGTGCTGTAAGGGGGTGTATGTGTGAGTATTCCACATGACCCCCCTCTCCCGTTCATGCATACATTCATTTGAAAAGGATTGCCCTGCTTTGGAAAGTCCCCCAGCGTCACACAGCACCAGCCACAGCACCCTGCATTGTAGGGAATCGCTTTGCCTTGTGATTAATCACAGAGCCCTGAGCAAACTGCACTTTTAAAGGAGGTGTTTCATTGCTGCTCAACCACGGCTGTCTAGGTAGATGAAGTTGTTTTCCCTCCCCCATTATTCAGAGTGGCCTTGCCGAGTCCTTTGCAGCCCCTGAATGCAAAAGCTGCAATGGAGCGGCGGTTGTTGGACCATTTCAGGGATAAAGGATGAGGAGCAAAGAATTTAGAGATTGGCCTTAGGAGTATTTGAAAGAGGTTGTTATTGAGCTTCCTCCAGCTCCAGACTTCTGGGAAAAGCCCTGTACAATAGGTGAGAGATGTTTCTGAGTGGCTATAAAAGTACCAAATCCTTCTAGATCACAAAGCCCAGGGGAAATCAGCTAACAGGAATCCAAGCAGCTTGTGCTTGGCAACCCAGAGGCACGACACAGCTCCTTAATATCCAGGCAGTTCCCATGCCACCTGCAGCAGACATCTACGGTGCAAGAGAGCCAGCAGGCCAGCAGAGCCACTCTACACAAAGGGCTTAATCAGGTCGCAGCTAACTGCAGCCAGCCGGACCTCATGAGCCGCAGGTGTGATACGGAGGAGACTCTCCTGCAAGGCACTCAGAGCCCAGTTATCCTGCCCGTTTGGTGAACGGTCGGGAATGACACTTGATTGGAAGAGGTGCTGCGAGATGAATGTCCTGCTGAGTCTCAAGACAGCCTGGCATCAGGCAGCAATCAGTGCCAGCAAGGAGATACCGGGCGAGCTGCAGCTCCAGGAGCGGTGCCTTCGGGAGCAGCGCTTGCTCGGAGCTGAGCTGGAGGATGTTTGCTAGGTGTTTCACCTGCTCTAAGGAACATTCTGCTGCACAAGGGATGCTCCCGACTGAGGATCTCTGTGAGAGCAGCCTGCCATGGAGTTAACCCACATGGCTCATTCTGGGAGCTGCTTTCTGCTTCATCACAGGAACAGGAATGAAACTCACTGCTTTGCAGCGATATCTTGCAGAGAGAGAAGTACCTCACCAGTTTTATCCCAGTATTTAATAGGAACAGAGTCTATTTATCTGATCCAAACCGCCTCACCTGCTGACAAAAGAGCCAAGTACCCAATTCCTCTCCTTTCTGTTCCAAGGTACCCAACATCTGGCACTAGGGACCAGCGTTTGCAGCTGTTAACCTCGGGCAGCTCAGCTCAGAGAGCCGTGCAGCCCCTCCTGTCACGATGCTTTTAGGATACGGTACTTAGCCAGGCAAATCCTGCCTCCCAGTTCTCCCCGTTGCTCTTTGTGTGTTAATGACTGTAATTCCACCAGAGCAATTATCAGAAGCCCAAAAGCCAGGGAGACTATTAGTGAATTTAGAGGGAACTCTTCTACTACTATTTTTCTATAGTAAACATCTCTAATAATAATTATTATTCCAATGATAATAGTGATGATAACAACAATAATGGTAATAAGACAATAAGAAAAGTAATGTTTTCTGGGCTCAAAAACCTGCCTAGCACAGTTGATCTTCAGCTGTTCCATCGCAGGGCTCCCCTTGGTCTTGCTGTGTCTGTCAGCATCACCGAGTACATCTTCTGTAGCAACAACTGCTCTTTGGTGTAGTTAGTGATAGAATTAGACATCCTGAAGCAGGCTGCTGTGTCAAAGGAACCCGGGAGGCTGGGGGACTGTTGGGGTGGGTATCATGATGGCAAAGATGAATGGAATTAGCTTTCTGGGGGAATATTACAAGATGAAGTACTTTCTTAGGGGGATGCAGGATGCTCTGCAGTGTAACTGTGTAAGGTTAGAACTCCTTGTGTGGGGGGCTTTGTGCCTTCAGTTTGCACTTGGAATCAGAGAGTCACAGAATCATTCAGATTGGAAGAGACTTCCAAGTTCATCCAGTCCAGCCACCACCCCAACCCCACTCTGCCCACTAAACCCTGTCCCCCAGGGGCACAGCTACTTGTTTGTTTGCACCCCTCCAGGGACAGTGACTCTCCCCCTCTCTGGGCAGCCTGTTCCAACCCCTGAGCAGTCTACATCCTGTTGGCCCTCCTTGCCACAGCAGCACTCTGTTGGCTCATGTTGAGCACCAGTTACAGCCAACCCCACAAAAGGAACCCAGTGATCCGGGAGCCTCTGCGTGGCTGTGCAGCATCCTGAGCAGTGCTCACTGCTAACTCACATTCGACCATTCAGAGATGCAGCAGGGTTTTCCCTGCTGGTAGTCCAAGGTGCTCGTTTGCATACGTTGCTGCTGATGTCTTTAAAATATAATGAGGGTAATAAAAGCAAAACTAAAGCCTTGCCTGGAATTTTAAATCAGGAGCTCTGTGTCTCTCCCATAACCTGCGTGTGCTTCCCTCACCCAGGCTGAATCCAAGTGACTCCACGCAAGGAATCTCCAGATGTGAATGAATTAGGGAGTAACAGCTGCTGACAGCTCTTTCCCCATCTCCACAGTGAGCAGCAGTGATTTGCAGCGGGAATTACACTCTGCTCTTTGGAATTGGTGGCGATGAACAACACGACGCTGCGTTATTGCCCTCCTGCAATGATGCAAGGACACGTCTACCTCGATCTGCGCTCGCTCCCATTTGGGAAAGTGCTTGAACTCAGCCCACAGAAGGCAGTGAAGCTGCCTGACTGCAGACGGAAGAATTTATGCCGTAGACACAAACACATTTGGCTAATGGAGATTAGCCTTGAACACCAGTAAAACCAGCACAGAGCTCAGAAGTGCCAGCGTGTATCCCCGTCACTCAGTGAGCTGTCGTGGAGAATTCGCTCGTCATCTGCCTCTTCAGAGTAGTTTACCTGGCTGCCCCTGTTAGCTGGAGTGGTTTGCTCTTCATTTGTGAAGTGAATTAGATTTATGAGAGACGTGTGCCAGAGGCAAACTGGAGACGGCACTGTCTGGCCAGGCATCAGCGTCCAGCCAGCACCAGACAGCAAAAGTGTTCGGAAAGAAAGTGGACTATCAGAGATTCAGGGAATGGGATGGGTTGGGAGGGACCTCAGGGATCACCCAGTGCCAACCCTCTGCCATGGGCAAGCAACATCTCTCACCAGACCCAGGTGCCCAGAGCCCCAGCCAACCTGGCCTTGGACACTGCCAGGGATGGAGCAGCCACAGCCTCCCTGAGCAACTTGTTCCAGGGCCTCAGCTCCCTCACAAGGAGGGATTTCTGCCTCAGATCTCAGCTCAGTCTCCCCTCTTTGAGCTTGAACTCATCCCCCTTGTCCCAGCACCAGAGTCCTGGCAGGGCTGACTCAGATGTGAAGAACAGGAGACTGATGGGGGATCCTGGTTGCATCATGGGATCAGTGCATTGTGTCCTTCCTAGCACACAAGGCAGAAGGATGGACGAGCAGCACAGCTGGCTCCAGAGGTTTTTGTCTGCTAAAACCCTGCAGAGGAAAGACAGAGAGGAGATGAGCTACCGGCAGTTACAACAGGCCAGACCAGGCAGGCTGCCCGCTACAACAGCGCCCTGGAACTGGGGCCAGAGCACAGCTGAGCAGGCACAGCTCCAGCCACCAAACAGCCAAGCAGAGCCATGGCAAAACGTGTCCTAGCCAAGAGCTGCGGAACATCTGCGAGAGCAGGGATGACACTGGAGAGCAGGAGCTGGCAGGCAGCTCCCCAACACTGATGGGGGTGTAACTGCAAGGAGGGGGACACAGGGATGGAGGATTAGAGTTGAAAGCCACAAGCAAGCCAGGAGAATATCATCTGAAGGCCATGGGGAACAGGAGAAGAGAGGAAGGTGAAAAGCAGCTGCCAAGAGCCCTTGGCAGGGGATTTGATGCAAGAAACCCTTAGAGAAGAGACACTGAGGGTCAGCGTGGAGGTGCACGACTGGTCGGCCAGCTGGAGCTACTGAGTTGCTGGATGTGGTCGTCTCTGAGATCATCTGAGCTTTGGGTATCTGGTTTGTCCACCTGCTGTTATTCAGAGACTGAGGAATAGAGGAGAAACAGGGACGGGGTGGTTTAAAGCTGCCACTGCTCACTCTTCTGAAAACAACGATGAAAAAGCCTTGATTTCCCTTCCTCCCTTTCCCACGAAACAAGTGAACAAAGGACTCTGTCTGCCATTGCATTATTAGTTATTGAGACACTAATTGAGGGACTATTCCTCTTTAATTACCCATTTAAGGGGGACCTTCTCCTTCTCTCCAGCTCCCTGAAGTTGCAGTCAGGTGGGGGTCAGGGTCTTCTTCCAAGCATCCAGCACCAGGATGAGAGGGCAGGGGCTGAAGCTGCCAGGGGAGGGTGAGGTTGGCTGTCAGGAAGCCCTTCCTCAGGGAAAGGGTGCTCAGAGCCTGGACTGGACTGCCCAGGGCAGTGGGGGAGTCCCCGTGTCTGGAGGTGTTGAAGGGCCGCCTGGCTGTGGCCCTGAGCGCCCTGGGGTGGCTGCTGGGGTGATGCTGGGTGCTGGGCTGGGCTGGAGGAGCTCAGAGGGCTCTGCCAGCCTCAGTCACTTTGAGATTCAGTGAAACAGAAGCAGCTAATGCTGCAGTCGATAGATGTTGGTGTTTGTGGGGTGCTTTGAGAGGGGGTATCTCTGTGTTGTTCTGTAATAACTCTCTGTCCTTGCATCTGTCCCACCTTTCCAAGGTTTCATCCTGCTCTTCTCCCAGCAGGGAACTTGCTGATTACTCTCTTCTAATTGAGTTTGGGTAATGAAAGTCACTAAAAGTCTCTTTGATGTCGCATGTTGTCACAGATCTCATTAAACCATTCGATTTGTTCTAGACCCCTTGAAGAAAGGGCAGGGAGAGGAAAAAGAACAAAAGAAATAAAAGAAGAACAAAAAAAACTAAGAGAACAATGTGCTAATATTTTCCCAATGTTTCCAGGGAGGCTGCACAGCGTAATTACAGCTGCTTGTGCATTATTTAACCTGCCTACACACCCTTGGGGCTTCAGAGAGAGAAAGGCAGACAGGATCCCACAGAGCTGTTTTGTCACACTCAGCCGCCTGTGGCATCGGGCTACTGAAGGGGCAAGGGGTTTCAAAACTACTCTCTAATGGATGTTTTCCTGGGTCAGTTCAGGGTCGCCTGGGTACAAGACTGTGTCAGCACTGAGATCTGAGTAGACTGGGATTAATCCAGAGGGGTGTTAAGTCTAGACATCCCCTTAGTGCTTCGTTTTGCTTTCGCTAGCTCCCCTTTGCTAGCTCATTTTGCATCTTTCTGTGCCTCTACTTCACCTGAAAGCAGACTGTTTGCTACTGAAACTGCTAGAGCAAGTGAAGGAACTGCCTCTGTTTGAAGGAGAAAAGGTCACAGAGTCGTAGAGTTGGTTGGGGTGGAAAAGTTCACCCAGTCCAACCCTGAACCCAGCTCTCCCAGCTGCTGCTGAGCTCCAGATCTCCACGACTGTGAAAAACACAGCCAGGGGTAGCGACTGATCCCCCTCCCTGGGCAGCCTGTGCCAAGGTCTGAGGGCTCGTTCCAGGGAGTAGTTTCTCCACAGGTCACATTTAATCTTCCCCTGGTGGGGACTTGATCCTATGTTCTCTTGTTCTGTCCCTTGTTCCTTGCTAGAAGAGACCAACCCCTCCATCCATACATCCTCCTCTCAAGCAGTTGCAGACAGCAGTAAATTCTCCCTCACCCTCCTTTTCTCCAGACTAACCAGCCCCAGCTCCCTCATCCCCTCCTAACAAGGTTTGTTCTCCAGACCCTTCCCCAACCTCATTGCCCTTGCACATCCCAAAGTGCTGTGAAATCCTTTGCTGCTGAGGTCTACACCCCAAGTCTCTCCTGAGCCCGGCTTTGCAAAGCACAGAGCAGCAGTGCCAGGCTCAGCACTGAGCAGAGCAGGTTCGGATCGGGGTTACGGGCAGCCCCGTCTCTTTGCATCCAACAGCTCCCGTTCCTGAGTGTGTTGAGCCAACACGCTGCGACAAACCCCAGCGACACGACGGCGTTAATGCCTGGTAACGCTCCTCCCGCTCCCCAGTCCCCCCAGCAGGTAGAAGCAGGAGCAAGGAAGGCTTGAAATTTAACTTTCCCTAATATCACCCCATTTACTTTGTGTCAGCCTGTATTTATCTTGCAGCGCTCACATTTAAATGTCAGGGTATCAGCATGTCTAAATTCCTCTGCTCACAGATGGAAAGTGTCGATTTTTAAACACAAAAGGCACCCGGGAATGTGATGTACGTATTACCCTGGCACAGAGTTTAACCTTTCAAGCCTGTTCTTCAAGAACCTGCTTTAGGATAAAGCAAATCGCTTCAATAAAATGATAATTTACTGTTCTATAGCTCCTGGATCCTGAAGAAACCAAAACTACTTTGCAAAGGATGTAAGTGGAGTAGATCAAGCTCTAAATAATATTCATTGATGAGCAAGATAATGGAGGATTAGAAGTTTATGGTTCTCCTGCACCTTGGGGTCTTCCTGGCAATAAAGTGGAGGAGGGATGAGGCAGAGCCTGGGAGATTGGTTCTCAGCGCTGGCATCCTCTTGGTGTCAGCTCCATCCTGGAGGTGTGAGCTCACAGGTGCTCCTGAGGACCCTGGAAGTTCCTACAGAGCCCAGCAATGGGGCAATGTGAGATCCAGAAGTGCTTCACCGGGGGTGGGAATCGTTTACACCCTCCACTCTTCTAGGCTGTGACTCTGGGTAATGACTCCAAGGTTAGAACTCAGAAATGCTCGCTGGAGCATGAGCACCTACCCCCAACCCTTGGGGATTCCCAAGTGTCCCAGTGTGACTCCCCTTGGAGCTAAAAGAAGCAGCTCCAAGTCAGACTCCAACCACCACAACGGGGAGGAATTGGCTGCAGGCAGCCCCACGGGGAGGTTTAGGAAGAATCTCTTCACCCAAAGGGTTATCAGATGCTGGAACACTCTGCTCAGGGCAGTGATGCAGTCCCCACGTCTGCAGGGGTTGCAAACCTGTGGAGATGTGGGGTGAGGGACAGTGCTTAGAGTGACCTGGCAGTGCTGGGTTTGAGGTTGGACTTGATGATCTTAAAGATCTCTCCCAGCCAAAATGATTCTGGGATGCTGTGACACACTTTCAGGATGTGTCTGTATTTTCTGGAGCCCAGCTGGAGATGTGACTTAAAAGGATAACATGAAGCTCGGGAAATGAACAGATATTTCAAAAGCTCCGAGCCTGCTTTGGGCGTTTGGTGAAGGATGAAAGCAATTTTGCTGCTTGTCCCCCCACATTTGATGTCTCCTTCGAGTGACGACGGCTGCTTAGTAAAGCAGGTGAATGCAAATGCAGATTGGGTGTCAGGAATAGGGAGGCAGGGGAGCCCCTTGTACTGGGCANAAGGAGGTAGCCTGCAGTCAGGATGAGAGGGCAGGGCCTGAAGATGCCCGGGGAGGGTTAGGTTGGATGTTGGGAAGCCTTTCCTCCCAGAAAGGATGCTCAGAGCCTGAACTGGACTGCCCAGGGCAGTGGGGGAGTCCCCGTGTCTGGAGGTGTTGAAGGACAGCCTGGCTGTGGCTCTGAGTGCCCTAGGGTGGCCGCTGGGGTGCTGTTAGGTGCTGGGCTGGGCTGGAGGACCTCAGAGGGCTTCTCCAGCCCCGGTGATTCTGTGATTCTGCAATGTGCTGGATATTCTCCACTTGGTTACCTCTTCTCTTTACAAGGTCTGGTGTGTCACAGGGGACAGCCAGATACCCCTTAAGCAAGAACAGCCACAGCAGAGACATCTTTTCCACGTAGTTTTGATACCCTCCAGTGGATTTGGACCTTTTCTCGTCAGGAAGACTATTCCAGGGATGCTCTTCTACCACAACCACACTCCAAAAATAAATCTCCAAGCCACAAAAAGCCCCCACTCCAAAGCACAAGGTTTGATGGGTTTGGATGTCAGGTAGAAATCTATACGGATCCCTTTCATTTGGGTTACACCTCCTTCTCTTCCCTAGAAAAATACGCCTCCCTCTTATTTCAGGGTGGGAAAATGTCTCTCCTGCTTTCACTTATGGGGCCCTGGAGAGATCTCCACCAATTACCACGTTATTAGCTCCTTTTAAAGGACAAAAACAAATGGGCCATTGAGGTTTGATTGCATTACAGAACGGGTCTCTGCCTCCCCCCTGTTTATTTTTGTCAGCTCTGCCTAGGTAATATATTTCAAGAAATGAGACAGCGGTGCTATCTGGGGGCGAGTTTCACCAAGACAGGGCTGCCCAGGCTTTTTGTCTCAGCTCTACAGAAGCCCTCTGGAGTTTCATGCTCAGCCCTGCCTGAATTGCTCCTTCTTTTCATCTCTGCCAAACTCATTGCGAAGCCCTGCTGAGGAAATGCAGCTTCACAGGCTGTGGGAAAGGGGATGCTCGGCTTAGATGTAAGAATCAGAATCACAGGGTTGGAAGGGATCTCCAAAGAGCATCTAGTCCAACCCCCCTGCACCCAGCAGGGCCAGCTCTCCCCAGCCCAGGTTGCCCAGAGCCCCAGCCAGCCTGAGCTTGAATGGCTCCAGGGATGGAGCCTCCACCCCCTCTCTGGGCAGCCTGCTCCAGGGATCCCCCACCCTCAGATTCCAGAGCTTTCTCCTCCTGTCCAGCCTCCCTCTGCCCTTTTCCAGCTTCAAACCAGGACCCCTCATCCTCTCATTCCCTGCCCTTGGGAACAGCCTTCCCCAGCCCTCTGACAGCCCCTGGCAGGGGTCACTTCATGGCTATAAGAGTGGAAACAAGGTTTGCAATCAGTCCTCAGCTATTTTTGCATCCTTGATTCACAGTGTCTCCAAGCATCGTTGCTCCTGACAGCTCTCCACACCTGTAGACCCCAACCATCCCGAGGAAAGGGTGCCCCATCCTCCAGTGCAGCTTTTGCTGTGGGCTCCTAGCTTCAAGATAGGCTGAGTCTAGCAAGACTCCTGTGAACAAGCAGCCTTTAAGGGCAGGAGAGGACCAATTCACCCCCTACAGATGCAACTGCTAATGCTCTGCACTTCCCTCTGATCCTGAGGAGCGTTTCCATAACCAGTCTCTCCCACCCGTGCGGCACCAGGAACCGCTCAGTGAAATCCCGGTGAAGCAGCAGCTCCATTCCCTTCGTTACACAAAGCTACTTGGCAGGAAAAGGTGAAGAAGGAGTAAAACACTCTCCTAATTGCATTACATCTCATCTTCCAGCGCCGTAACCTCCCCCTTGTAATTACAATAACTGAGCTAACGGTTCCAGGGGATGAATGAATGAATGAATGAATGAATGGGATGAGAAGCAGAGCCTGTGGCGCCGCTGAGGAAGGAGAAGCTTGGTTCTGGTGGGAACAGGAGAAGGGGTTAGAAGCAGGATGGATACCCGGGGTGTCTCAGCATCGCTGGACTGCCGCTGTCAGCACAAGGGCAGAGCTCTGCCCGTGCACTGCTGCGGTGACCAGAGGATGCTCCGTAAGCTGATTTGCTCTGTAATTTTATGGATCTTCTCGGAAACGTGGCTGGCTGGCAGCGATAAGCCTACGACTTTATCTGCAAAGGAGAGTTGTTATTTATCTAGATTGATTGGATTAGAAAGTCAGGACCTTTAATTAAAGAGGATGGTAAGCCAAACGCCAAATAACACAAGCTGATGCCCAGCACAGGGAGAGGGTTTTCCTCAAAGCAGAGGGGCTCTGCCTGCTGCCCAACAGCCACTCTGGTGTTAACAGCTTCCGTCTGACTCCATGGACTGGATTGTTCATGAAATCGATGGTATTGAATCCTCCAGCTCCCATGCGTGTGTGCTCAGCAGAAGAGTGTATGTGAAGAAGCAGGACTAGGAATGTCATTCTCCCCCTGCACTGGGCACTGGGGAGGCCTCCCCTCGAGTCCTGGGCCCCACACTTTAGGAAAGAAATGGACTGGAGTGGGTTCAGAGGAGCAATGAGGCTGGGGAAGGGACTGGAGGGAGAGGCTGATG
>VZRI01028826.1:506515-521081 GCA_013397515.1 Upupa epops
GGGCTGGGCTGGGGGAGCTCAGAGGGCTTTGCCAGCCTCAGTCATTCTGGGATTCCATGAAGAGGTGGTAGAAGCTATTCCACCATTTCCAAGCACCCCAAAAAGTGGTCTCCCCCACTCTAAGTGTTTTACCATGCAGAGCAGGTTCTGTCCAAGTCCCAGCAGCAGGACCATCTGGAAAGTGAAACTTTAAAGCACAGAATCGACTGCTGCCCATTGGGACTTCTCTGTCCCCACACAGGGGGAGAAGAGCAAATCCTTGACCCCCTCTGATTCTCCCACTGGGATTTGAAGGCCAAACCTCTAATGTTTATGGCAAAGCAAAGCACTGCCTTCCTTTAAAATGAGGAATATGCTGTATTTTTTAACCTCTTTTCCCCTTTTTTTGAGCAGCTGGAATCTTTCTGATTCTCTTTTTTTTCTGATTTCTCTTTTTTTTCCCCTATTTTTTTTTATTTAACCATTAGAGAGGAAATTTCAGGCTGATTAGTTAGAGTCTGGTAAAGCAATAAAGTGTCCAAGAATAGTGTCTGAAAGCAGAATTCCCAGATCAGCAGCAGTTCTGTGGCTGTTGAAGTGCTCTGGGGTCCCAGGACAGGTGGGAGCTCTGCAGTGCCCTTGGCTGAGCTGCTCGGGAAAGGTCAGGGACTTTGCTGTGGAGTCGAGAAGCAATTCAGGCTGAGGGCACTGCAAGAAGCTTTAGTTTCCCCTGAGCACTGAGCAATGCAAAAAGAAACCCCAGCAGCTGATCCTGGTGTTAAAAACCAAGCTCCAAACCTCTTTTGCAAAATGAAGGCATCACACAGCCTTCAGGGACTCCACAATCCTTCCCTCTCCTCCCCTCTTCCAGCTCTCAGCTAAGATCTGGCTGCTTTTCCTTCATTTCTCCTTGTAGGTGCAGGCTCAGATGGGGAGTGCATTGCTTTCCAGATGCCAAACTGGATTAACTCCTCCACTGACCGGGCGTGAGGGAAGGTTATCAATCCACAGCCTTCTCCACTGGCTCTTTGTGAAGGGGCTGGAGCTATTGATTTAGCAGATTGAGGGGGATCCTGCAGCTGTACAGCAGCGTGAGCCTCCGTGAGCAATCAATCAATAACATCTTGTGATGACTCTCAGCATCAAAGGAGAAAGAAACCCAGGTCACAGAAACCTTCTTGCATCAAAGGAACAAAGCTTGTGAGAGATGCTCCACGATGTCTGAGGGCCAGGTGACTGTGGTAGTGCCCCTGGCTCTGTGTGACTCTCACCCAGGAGTCTGTGGGGAGCTGGGTGACAGCCCTGATGTCTGCTGGCGTGCTGGCTGCACACAGGGCCCTGGCAGCCATCCCCTGCCTCCTCCTGTGCAGCAGTGACGAGCCAAACGGGAAGTGCAGAGCCCAGATAAATGCAGTGATGGCACATTGGGTGGGTGAGTGGGCAGCCAGCTGGCCGGGCACAGGGACAGAGTGTTAGAGGGTTTAAGCATCAGTGATGGTGCTGAGACAATCCAAGCGGAAGGATAAGCCTGGCTGTGCTGGCTTGGAATGAAATTGGGTTTCCTAAGGCTCTGCAACCTGTAGCTCTGAAATGGTCCAGGAGCACACATGTCCGGAGCTGCAGCTGAGCCTCCTGGCCAAGCTCTGCAAGGAGACACAGCCAAGCAGCAAAGAATCCCAGCAGCATTCCCCTGTGAAGATCACACAGGTCAGACATCACACACAGAGGACGGCTTTGCTAGGACATCACCTTGACAAACAACACGGTGATGTTGAACTGCTGCCATCACCAGCCCTGGATGGGCATCACCAGCTTTTAACCTCCAGCACACTGAGTTGTGCCAGGTCCAACCCCAGTTTCACAGAATCATAGATTCACAGAATGGGTTGGGTTGCAAGGTCCCTCCAAAGGGCATCCAGTTCAACCCCCAGCACCCAGCAGGGCCAGCACTCCCCAGATCAGGTTGCCTAGAGCCCCAGCCAGCCTGAGCTTGAATGGCTCCAGGGATGGAACAGCCTGGTCCAGGGATCCCCCACCCTCAGATCCCAGAGCTTTCTCCTCCTGTCCAGCCTCCCTCTGCCCTTTTCCAGCTTCCAACCAGGATCCCTCATCCTCTCATTCCCTGCCCTTGGGAACAGCCTTCCCCAGCCCTCTGACAGCCCCTTGCAGGGACTGAAAGGTTGTAGAAGGTCCCCCTGGAGCCTTTTCCTCTTCAGGCTGAGCATCCTCAACTCTTTCAGTCTGTCCCCAGAGCAGAGGGGCTTTTAGCCTTCTGAGCATTTCTGTGGCCTCCTCTGGACTCGCTCCAGCAGGTCCCCACTCTCCTTGTGTTGGCTGGTTCGCAGCTGACTGACAAGCACGAGGAGGGGGCCCAGCCACCAGTGGGACACAGCAGACCCAGTGCAAGGAGTCATCCACTCCCTGGGGCAGGTCAGACAAGAAGAAACCCTTTAAACGACGTGGATGATGAGAGCTTGATTACAGCTCATTAGTGATGGCAGAGCAAGAGAGCTGCAGGTTTACACTGCATTTCCTCCTCTAGCAGGGAAGGATGAGATATCATCTCAAAGGTGTCTTTGGAATGAAATTCTTCCATGTTTCCACAGGCCATTTCTAGGAAACACAGACAAAGGTCTCTCTTACAGCTGCAAACAGGCATCTTCTTGGGGAAAGCAGGGGATTTCTTTCAAGATGAATTATTTTCAGCTGCAGCCTTTTGGTTTTCAAGTTGTTGGGATGCATAAAATTCCCTGGAGACAACAGAAGGAGTCACTGTGCATCTGGAATTTGGCCTTAACATGAGCTTCATTGTACAAGGAAGAGGGTTTTGTTGCTGTGCAATCCAGAGCAGAAGAGCTGTCTGTTCTTATAAGGATGTGAATAAAGGAGCCCCATCTACGGCAACTTCTGGCCTCTTGTTTGCTGCTTCCATGACCTTAGTGACCACCACGTGGCTGGGAATAATTAAAAGGATATCATAGAACAGTTTTGGCTGGAAGAGACCTTCCAGATCATCCAGTCCAACCCTTTCCCAGCCCTATCAGAACCACAAAACCAGGTCCCTTGAACACAACATCTACCCTTCTCTTCAACACCTCCAGGGATGGGGACTCGACCCCCTCCCTGGGCAGCTGTTCCAGTGCCTGAGAGCCCTTTCAGGAAAGAATTTCCTCCTGACAGCCAACCAGACCCTCGTGTCTGCTCACCTGCTATTGAAATGCAAATTCCTATTAGGAAAAGATCCCATTGTACTGTTAGTTAACAAGAAAAAGAGGGATTTGGGAGTCACTCTCAGCCCAGATTGTTAAATATCAGTTTTCAGTGCTGTATTTCTAGTGCTGCTTATGTGGCGACGTGAATCAACGGGCTATAAATACATTGAGGTGGAAATCAGAAGTGTAATTTTTAACCATCAGAGGCGTGAGGATCAGGAACAGCCTTTTAATGCGGTTAATGAAGCAGAACTCTGACGAGTTTGAAGAGGGAAGTTGGTAAATGGAGGAGAGTTCTGTGACAAACGGACGGAGCATCACAGGAGTGGCCTTTCAGGCTGCTGCTGCTTTGCAGTCAATCCATGGCACAAAATTTGGGGGAGTTTGCAGGAAAGCCTCTTGGAATCTCAGAATCACACAGTGTGAGCGATGGGAAGGGACCTCAGAAGATCATCCAGTCCAACCCTCCTGCCACAGCAGGATCCTCGGGATCCAGGGGCACAGGAACAGCCCAGGGGGGGTTGAAACAGCTCCAGAGAGGGAGACTCCACAACCTCCTGAGCAGCCCCTTCCAGGGCTCTGGCATCCTCACTGGGAAGAAGTTGCTTCTCCTCTCAATGTGGAACCTTCTCTGCTCCAGCTGGCACCCGGTGCCCCTTGTCCTGGCATTGGGTNAGAGGGGGAGGAGACCCTCTCTCAGTCTCCTAACCATCCTCCTTCTAATCCACCCCAGGCTGTCATTAGCTTTCTTGGCCACCAGAGCCCATTGCTGGCTCCTGGCCATCCTGCTGGCCACTAGGACCCCCAGGTCCCTTTCTCCTGCACTGCTCTCCAGCAGGTCAGTGCCCACCCCATCCTGGTCCCTGGGGTTGTTGTTGCCCAGATGCCAGGCTGAATTTCATTCAGCTCCTCTCCAGCCTCTCCAGGTCCCGCTGAACGTTACAGCTGGTTTTTAAAAGGAGTTCTGCACAAGAGCCTGAGATCCAGTGTTGCTCCTCCCCAGGAGCCACGCTCAGCCTAGCCTAGGACTCCAGGTTTGGGCATCAGGCAAAGGGGTCTGGAGCAACTGCTGGTCTTCCTGAGCCTCCTAAGCCTCCTGAGAACTAATGCTGTGGGGTTTGGCTGGGTGTGGGCAATGCCTGGGTTCTGTGAGCTGGCTTGGGCACCCTTTGAAAATCTATTTGTCTGTCAGTAATCCTCAGGCAGCAGGTTTGGGCCAGTGGGCTAATCCCTAATAGGAATTGAAGGTGGCAACTGAGTCAGTACATCCTGACATGATGCTCCCCTCTCGGTGCTAGCTGCTATTTTCTGGAGAGAGACACGGAGGGGTAGAAGGAGGTCATCACATTTTGAATTTGCTCTACAAGTGCTGAAAGCTTTACTTGTGAACACTGACGAGCTGGGCGCTGCTCGGAGTCAGGAGCACAGGATGGGGGGAGAAACCGGCTATGGAGGTGTTTGCAGCACAACCAGCCTCTCCTGGAGCTGTTGAGAGTGACAGTGCCACAAGGAGGAATTAACAGCTCCTTAGCTGAATCAGAAGAGCCCATTTAAACCCTTCTTCGTGTCTAGGTAGACACAAGATGATGATTCTGGGAGATTCAGGGCCCCTGGTGAGATGCTGGCAGAGGATGAGTAGTAGGGGGAAGGAAAAGTGCAGCAGGTAGGGTTTGACTCATACTTTGAAATCACAGAATCAGAGTGGCCAGGGTTGGAAGGGACCTTAAAGATCATCGAGTTCCAGCCCCCTGTACAGGCAGGGACACCCTTCACTAGAGCAGGGTACTCAGGGCCCCAGCCAACCTGGCCTTGAACACTGCCAGGGATGGGGCAGCCACAGCTGCCTTGGGCACCCTGTGCCATCCTCTGAGCACCCTCAGAGCAAAGAATTGGTTCCTCGTGGCCACCCTCAGTCTCCCCTCTTCCAGGCTGGAACCCTTTCCCCTTGTGCTCTCGCTACCACCCGTATCAAAAGCCCTTCCCCAGCTCTCTTGTAGCCCCCTTCAGAGATTGGGAAGCTGCTAGAGGGTCACCTGGGATCCTCCCCTGCTCCAGGCTGAACAACCCCAACTTGCTCAGCCTGTCCTCACAGGAGAGGTGCTCCAGCCTCTGATCATTTGAGCTGCTCTCCTCCGGCCCTGTTCCAGGAGCTCTGTGTCCTTCTGATGTTGAAGATATCAAAATATTATGATTTAGACAACACACGAACCATTCACTAGGCTCTCAGCTGCCTTTGAACAAAGTATTTCATGACACATCTTTACCTTCCGCAGAGTCTCCAAAGACAGGGTGCTGAGCAGGCAATAAAAGAGTCTAAAGTGTTCAAAAGCCCCCTCTTTCTCCTATGAACATGATAAATAAAATAAACTTTCCAAATCGGAGGTGATCCAGGACCATTTTCCAATAAGGAAAAAACCCAGGGCTTAGAAAATGCACACACAGAGAAAGCAGATGAAACTTAAAAGCCTTTTCCCAGCACAGCAATCTAAAAAAGAAGGGGAGGAGAGGGGGGGGAAAAAAGGTGACCTTTAAAGAGAGGCAGGGAGAGTTCATCTGCAGTCAAAAAATTAAATAACTGAAAGAATCAGCTGGGTTAATCCAAAAAGCTCTACCTCCCAGACAGTCTGCTGCCACAGGTTAGTGCTCCTTTTAATAGGTGTTTCAGCTGTAGGAGTCCAAGTCATTTTCTTCTGGTGCTGCAATGAATGGCAGTCGAGGGCTGGAACGTCCTCTCCTTCCCCATCCTTGATGGAGCATGGAGGGAGCTGGTGCTCTCTGTCCTTTCCTTGGAGATGCTGGATAAAAATGCCAGCCTGGAGCTCTGGCAGTGCCCTAGGCAGAAGCTGGAGCGATGTAGAATCACAGAATCATTCGGGTTGGAAAAGACCCTTTGGATCATCAATCCAACCATTGACCCTACTCTACGTGTTCACCCCTAAACTCTATCCCCTAACACCACAGCTGAGTAGCTCTTGAGCATAGCCAGTGATCAGGACTCCACCACCTCCCTGAGCAGCCTGTTCCAGTGTTTGACCACTCTTTCCATGAAGAACTCTCTCCTGGTGTCCAGTCTAACCCTCCCCTGCTGCAGCTTCAAGTCCTGCTCCCACTGCCCACCAGCACACCCATGGCTGGCAGACCTGTACCTGTACCAGAGAGAGCTCAGGCTCGCTCCAAGAGCTGACTGCCACTGCCGCCTGCAGCTTCTGCACACAGGATCATCCTTGATGCCTGCTACAAGTTTTATTAATTCTGAAAGCTTTCTGATCTCTTCCCGTTAAGCTTTAATTAACTGCTCTCCATTTCCAGCCCGTGGAAAGATCAAAACCAGTTGAGAGGAAGAGTCTTTTGTTGATTCCTCGGCAGCCCTGCCCCATCTTCACTGAGGGATTACGCGTCTGCACTCTGCACATCCATGAGATCATTAAGTGGAGAGCAGCAGCAGCAGCCAGCGACTCACACCTACGGCACCGTGCTCCCGGCGCCCGCGGCGGGATGCCAAGTACAGTAAATAGGGCTCTAAGGTTGTGCACTTGGTCTTTTGAGCTTTTACAGCTTCTAGCTGGAGGGGAAAAAGGGGGGGAAATGAGAATGAGAGCAGCTGGAGCGTTTGCTCTTGTTTGCAGCTGGCAGTTGTGCAACAGGCAGCTACAGGGATATGAGTTCGACCCTCTATTTTTGGAGTGAAGCTTACTACCACCTTCATCTCACAACAGCAGGTGGCCCAGGCTGGGGAGCTCAGGAGTGGCTTCATTTGAAATGCTGAGTTGTTTTTAGAGAGTCGGGTTTCTCCCACCAGTGCCTGGTGGCTCTGACACTTGGCTTTTGCTTTGCATCTTCTTCCAAGCGCCCGCACGCTTGGCAGCTCTAGAGAAGGAGACTGCAGCAGCTCGTCGAGAGCTGCGTGTGAGAACTTGCCTGTGACACGGTGGTCACTCCTCTGGGTGTAGGAGGTCATGCTGAGCTCATGTGCCAAGCTGACTCTCAGCTCTGGCTGCCTGAGGGCTACGATCTGAATGTAAACAACTTCCCAAATGTCTAAATCACCCCCTTGCTGTCCAAGAGGCTGGAGAACTCAGGTGTCCCCGTGCTTCTACGGCACTAGCTCTGAACAGGCTGACCCATCACATCTCCCAGTGCTCGGCAATGATGTGGCTACTGCAGCAGAAGGCAACGGTTCCTATCGGCTGCCTGCTTGAAAGTAGGGAATGGGATTGTTGGATGGAGCCAGCCCTGTTTACTGGGATGGCTGTGGGAGTGAGGTACCAAGCTACTTTTCAGTCTGCCCTTTGTGGGAATGAAAACCATCCCTGGCAGTGTTCAAGGCCAGGCTGGATAGGGCTCTGGGCAGCCTGGTCTGCTGAGAGGTGTCACTGCCCATGGCAGGGGGTTGGCACTGGGTTATCCCTGAGCTCCCTTCCAGTTCTGTGATTCTATGACTCCATGAAATGGCATTCCCTATAATAGGGGGAAAATCAGGGATGCTGGCAGCTCTCACATCATGCTTTGGACAAGAAGTGGTCCCTGCTGGAGGACCTATGGATATTCATCACCCTTGTGTCTTCCTTACTAGGGCTGGAAGGTACAACATGAGCAGCAAGACTGTTACCCTCCAGTATGATTCTGCACTGACTTGCCTGGGATTCAGAAATCTTTCCCTCTGATCCCCAGCTGCCACCAGATCTCTTGACAAGGACTCACAACACTGCTCTCTAGGTTTCATCTCAGTCCAACAACCAACCTCAACAAAGAGAAAACCAAACAAAGCAGCCCAGAGTTGTGCTGAGCAAACGCAGGGTGGGATAGGGAGGGGGGTATTTTTTAACAGAAACTCTAAGCAGTTTCACAGAGCTCTCTTCAACTGAATTCACTGACTTCTCCCCAGAGCCTTCCCCATGAGAGTCCCACTGAACAGATCCTAACTAGGAGAAGCAGCTCCTGCTGAGTGATAGTCCACAGCTTTATTAGCAGAGATCAAAGAGAATAAAACAAGTCCTGTAATTTCCAAGGCAGGGTTTTTGCAAAGGGCTGTGAAAATAGGTCCCTGTGTGTTTAACTAACAGGGAGGGATCCTGGCCTTCAGCTTATTTTGCTGGCAGAGGGAATCACCTCCTATTTCTGGGATAAACTAATGCAAATATGAAGCCTATTTTTTTTTCCTTTCGTGGAGTGCTCGAGGTTTTGGAGCTCCAGAGATGTGTGAGAACTCTGATGCTGGACACAGACTGCATCCCAGCAGCAGGACTTGGGTAGCTTAAAATCCAGCTGGGACCAGTTCTGGGCCCTTCAGTTCAAGAAGGACACAGAACTGCTGGAGAGAGTCCAGAGAAGAGCCACAGGGATGATGAAGGGAGGGGAGCATCTCCCTGCTGAGGAAAGGCTGAGGGAGCTGGGGCTCTTGAGCTGGGAAAGAAGGAGCCTGAGGGGGGACCCCATGGCTGTTGATCAAGATGGAAAGGGTGGGGGTCANGGGGGGTTGGACTGGGTGATCTTTCGAGGTCCCTTCCGACTCCTAACACTCTGTGACTCTGTGATTCTGTGACAGGCTACCTTCACCCTAATGCATCCCAGGATCAGGCCCCACTAAATCCTCTGCTCACTTTTGGGGTTCCAAGAAGTAAGTCCTGATGAATCAAGGTGAGCACCCATGTGGGTGGTGGAAGAGCTCTGGACATCAGGCTGTTCCCCTGCTCTTGTCTTGGAGGCTGAAATGACCCTACAGCTGGTCTGGGCATGGCAGCAGCTTCTCTCCAGCAAAACAAATGTCCTTTATCCCATTACATCCTCACATGTGATTTAGAGATGATTCATCCCTTTCCTTTCAGCCTGGACTTGGCTCTTTCAGCCAAATATGATGAGGAATGTTGATGTGTCTACACAGGAAGGTTTTCTGCAAAATGAATCTAAGAACTTTAAAAATGAATGAGCCCACATAAAATGTTTCTTCAGAACAAAACAACAGGCTTAATTTAGTTTGGCTTAATGCATTTTGGAGACAAATCACAACAAACCAAATAAAGGTCTCTATCATTCTGTCCACACAGAAACGGATGCAGCTGAATGAACCTGCTTTACATTTCAGCCTTCACTTAGCCCAGGTTAATTTTCTCAAGGCAACAAGCCCTACATTTCAAAAAGAAACCCTAAAAGAAGAAACAAATCCCAGTTTGGTTATGACAGTGATATTGTCAGTGTCAAAAGAGTGGCTTGGATCAGCAATGGCACGGCCAGCAGGACTAGGGACATCACTCTCCTCCTGGACTGGGCACTGGGGAGGCCCCCTCCTGCAGTGCTGGGCCACTCACTGCAAGAGAGAGATGGAGGGGCTGGAGCAGGTGCAGAGGAGCAATGAGGCTGGGGAAGGGACTGGAGGGAGAGGCTGATGGGGAGAGGCTGAGGGAGCTGGCGGGGTTCAGCCTGGAGAAAAGGAGATTCAGGGGGGACCTTCTCACTTTCTCCAGCTCCCTGACTGGAGGTTGCAGTCAGGTGGTGGTCAGGACCAGGATGAAGCTGCCAGGGGAGGGTTAGATTGGATATTAGGAAGTCCTTCCTCCTGGAAAGGGTGCTCAGAGCCTGGACTGGACTGCCCAGGGCAGTGGGGGAGTCCCTGTGTCTGCAGGTGTTGAAGGACGGCCTGGCTGTGGCCCTGAGTGCCCTGGGGTGGCTGCTGGGGTGCTGTTAGGTGCTGGGCTGGGCTGGCTGAGCTCAGAGGGCTTTGCCAGCCTCAATCATTCTGGGGTTTTGTGAAACTGCAGCCCTGAGAGTCCCCATCCCACTCAGTCTTTTGCAGATCGCCGTATGCCCACGGAGCACGGAGTGTCTGCTGGTGCTGTGTGATCTCCCAGTGGCACAGCCAGGCTCACTTCTACTTCATCTGCTTCAAAGCAGCTCAAAGCCAAGAGCAGCAGTGAGGTTGTCAGGTCTGTCATGCAGAAACCTTCCTGTGACTTCAGGTGCCACAGAACAGCAGTGTTAGAGGAGATGCAGAGATGATAACTGTGTGATCCCAGAGAGATGCGTACTGGGAGCAAAGTGGGAGATGTCCTTCCTCTGTAGGAGCCCTGCAGCTATGAAGTCTTTCTCTTGCCTTAGGAGATGAATAAATGGACTGTAAAAGTAACTCAAGTTTCCTGAAGAGACACAGATGCGAGACTGCCAGGAGATGGGCAGCATCAGGCCCCAGGCTGGGAAACGGAGGGGGCACACGTGAGACAGTCCATTCTCCATGGGGATCCATCCATTACAGGAACAACATCAGCAAGGAGAAGCAAATGTGACAGCAGCAGTGGCTGAAGGGGAACAGCAAATGAATTATCACTGCTCATGAGGGAAAAGAAACCAGCCAAAGCCTCTCGCTACAAAGCGGGTGCCCACGAGTAGTTACGGCCCCGGGAAAAGGGGAAGTTCCACTTGTTTGGGAAAATCCTACCATGAAATTGTGGTTGGTGCTCATGGATGTCAGCTGGAGGAACTGACCTCTGCTCCAACAGTGAGGGTGCCTAGGGAACAGCATTTTCCTAGAAGAATGAAGAGGCTGAATTGAAAAGCCGTGGAGATCTGAAGTTAGGGACAGGGTGGCACTGGGAATGCTGGGGTGATGGCTGGATGTGGTGAGCTTCAAGCTCTTTTCTAACCTAACCAATTGTGATTCTGTGATCCTGGATGGATAACTAAACCCATCAGCGCTCTGTTTCAATAAGCAAAGATCTCAAAAATCACTCTCAACATTTTCTTAAGTTTGGGGTTCCTTTTTGCTTTGTTTTCCATCAATTTGCAATCAGTTTTCATTTCCCTTGTATTCCCGCTCACGGGGTGGTTACTGTGGGGTTTTCTGTATGGACAAGGGTCTTTCTCAACCATTTCTAGACACAATATTCATTACTTAGTTGAATGAAGTGAAAAACAAAACCCACCCCATCATGGCCAGGGCCACACAGCAACGCAGTGACTCAGCCGGGAGCAGATCCAAGCTGTGGCTCTCGGTCTCTGCTCTCACTGCTAGGACAGACTCCTCACTTGAAGGCAACAGAGGGGAAAGGAAAGTGATTGTAGGACACTCTCCAGGGCACAATCACAAGCTAAACAGGCTTTGTTTATGTAGACAGCTTTCACAAAGTCAAACCATTGATAATGGGGGTTCTTAATATCAGGCTGTTGTCTGGGATAACCACAGTGGACTCGCTGGGGACGGCTCTTGGAGGACGTACAGCCCGCTGCATTTACTCTGATACTCCAGCACTCAAGATCAGAAGCAGCTTTGGACTCAGTCCTAGGAAGTGAGCCAGGTATGATAAATAAGATATATTCCAGGGAATAGATAGGCTCAGTGAATTACAGAGGCAGCCTGTCTTGCCTCTCACCATTCCCACCAGGAACTCAGCCCAGTGTGGTCCAGATGGCTCTGCAAAGCCTGAAGGAGCACACTGGTCTCTCTAGAGCATCCAAGACTTGTGTCCTCCTCATTTGCCATCTACTGCAGCTCTTCAAGCTGCTGAGCCAACTCAAGAAGACGCTGCATGTGTGTCACAGTGGACAGAGGGAAGCACTCCCCACCACTCCGGGTTAGCTCATGTATTCATAACTTGTTGTTTGCAAAGAGACCCTGAGCTTTGCTGAACCCAATGTACTCGTCTCTACTCTTGACTTTCCCAGCAGAGATACACCCACAGTTCTCCAGAGAATTGTGGTTCAAGTGGTCCAGGCATTTCCTGAATAACTTCTCCTTGCCCCTGGTTTAGAGTGTCTGAGGCAATAGGATGATGGGGAAACATATTGCTTCTTGATTGCCCTACCTGAAGGGAAGTTATAGACAGCTGGGGGTCAGACTCTTCTCCCAGGCACCCAGTGCCAGGATGAGAGGGCAGGGCCTGAAGCTGCCAGGGGAGGGTGAGGTTGGCTGTCAGGAAGCCCTTCCTCAGGGAAAGGGTGCTCAGAGCCTGGACTGGACTGCCCAGGGCACTGGGGGAGTCCCCGTGTCTGGAGGTGTTGAAGGACAGCCTGGCTGTGGCCCTGAGTGCCCTGGGGTGGCCGCTGGGGTGCTGTTAGGTGCTGGGCTGGGCTGGAGGAGCTCAGAGTGCTCTGCCAGCCTCAGTCCCTCTAGGATTCTGTCATTTCCTGAGGGATTGTTAGATTATTAATGATTTGTCCTAACTATCTGCAAACTACAGAGACCATTCACCATCTCCTGCACCCTTGGCTTCTAGAAGCAAAGTTTTATCCTCCCAAACAATATGCCAGAAACTCAACTGCTGGTGTCAGCCAGGAAGCAGGGAGCTGAGACAGTGCTGGGAAGTCAGGGGACTGATCAGGCATCAAGAATAAAAATAGGAAGAAGATATTATGAACAAATGATTCATGAGCAAAGAAAAAAGCTGAAATGCCCTGATGCTGCTAAGTAAATATTTACCAAGGACTAATAGATCTGCACAAGATCTGTTAATGTCAGATTTGCTCATTATAAGAAGGGAGTAATATAGATGATGAATATTACTCCAATCTGCAAGTTTGAGTAAGTTCCTTCCTAAGACAAGGACATTACTTTTCCATTTGCCTTGTAGTTTATGAAGATAAACTCAACAGGCTGAGATCAGAATAATCCTAGAAGAAAAACACACATCTTGAGTCCTGGGTTCAGCTCTGGGCCCCTCATTACAGAAAAGACATGGAGATGCTGCAATGGGTCCAGAGAAGAGCTACCCAGCTCAGGAGGGGGTGAGAGAAGCAGTCGTGTGAGGAGAGGCTGAAGGAGCTGAGCAGGGTGAGTTTGGAGAAGAGGAGGCTGAGGGGGGACCTCCCTGCCCTCTCCAGCTCCCTGCAAGGAGGCTGTGGAGGGGTGGCTGTTGGCCTCTGCTCCTTGGTGCCTGCTGACAGAAGCAGGGCCACTGCTCTGCAGTTGAGGCAGGGGAGGGTCAGACTGGCTCTGAGGCAGAGATTCTCTGCAGCCAGAGTGGTTGGGCACTGGCAGGGCCTTCCCAGGGAGGTGGTGGAGTCCCCCTGCCTGGAGGTGTTGAAGAACCCTGTAGCCATGGTGCTTCAGCCCTGCTCGAGTGGCAGCAGGGAGGGGGTCAGGCTGTGTCTGTCAGTCTCTCAGGGACTGAGGGGTTGTGCTGGGGTGGGGATGGGTGGACTGGGGGATCTAGGAGCTCCTTTCCAACCAGGAATATCCTGTGATTCCATGAAATGCTGTTGTCATTAAACCCAAAACACACCACAGTTTGAACTGCAGATGGAACCCCACCCCTTCTCCCCTCCCAGACAGTGGTCTGGTGGAGCTGGATCTCAGCCACTCAAATAAAACCAGACACCCAAAAAGCTTTTAGTGCTCATCAGTCGAAAACCTGATAGAAATGTCCTCTTCTTCTGCAGAGCATCTGCACTTAGTGACTGTAAAAGTCCTTCTGCATCGTAACAAACACACACTGAACTCACCGATTCTTCTCAGCTTCCTACGAGGGACCCTGGTTTGTGGATTTCTCTGTGTGTTTAAGACAATTACCTTCAGATTCCTCTTTGTGTTTGCACTCAGGCTTTTCATTTCTAATCCCCCATCACTCAACCCCTCTGCCTGGGCCTGGTTTTGGCAGAGAATCTTCCATAATTGAAAATTTGGGGGGTTCTTCAATGGGTTTTTTCTTTTCAGAAAAGAAGAAGAGCTGGAGGGATCGAACTGCACGGGGTTGCTGTTTTGCTTAGAGCCTTGAATTCTGTGAAAGAGCACTGACCCTGAACCAACATCGAGACGACCTGTCCAAATGTTTAGTGCCATTTCCCCCACCGTGTTCTTGCCACCGTGGCCTGAGTGACCCTGAGTCACCTACAGCTCAGCGCTCCACTGCTCAGAGATACCTGCTCACACGGGCTCCAAGCCCTGAACATTCCTGATAGCAAATAACATCTTGGCAAAGCGGGGCAGCTCAGCAAAAAGCCATTTCCAAGCGCCTCACTGCAAGGTGCTGCAGGAGGTGAGGACTTGCCCGGTGCAGATTATCCGCTTTCTCTCCTGCTGCCTAATTCCCTGGGACGAAGAGAAATCCTCAGACCATATTGTGCTTTTGATTAGTGCTGCCAGAGATAGGGAGAGCAGCGACGCAGGCAGAATCTACCATCACTGGGGCTCCAGCGCATTTCTCTGAGGTACTGATACAGTAGGTGAGGAACACTCCTCATGTACTAACAGCTTCTGAGTGTGGAACGTGAGAAAAACAACGAAACCTTCAGCATCAGCTCCCTCTTTTATCCGTTGTAGGTTTTCTGGTGGAACCTGCCACGATCAGAGCGTGGAGAGTCAAGATGACCTTTGAGAGGGCTTTGGAGGAAACACAGAGAGGCTAAAATAACCAAATCTTTAGCTAGAATCCCAAATCTTTGGTTCAAAC
>VZRI01028827.1:443-26483 GCA_013397515.1 Upupa epops
ATACATGACTCAATTGACCTCGCCATTTTTCCAGAGTTGGTACACCCTCTTCTTCTCTCTTAGTTTTTTCAAAATTTCTTTACTCGTCCAGGCTGGTCTTTTTACTCTACAGCTCATCTGTGGCACACGGGGAAGGCCTGGTTTTGTGCCTTCGATGATACATTCCTGAAGTATACCCAGCTCTCCTGAACCCCCTTCTTGTAAAGGGCTGCCTCCCAAGGAACTTTCCTAATCAATTCCTTAAATAGACTGAAATCTGCCCTGAGGAAATCCAGTTTAGATGTTTTGTTGAGCCCTCTTTTTGATCCACTATTAATTGAAAACTTAATCATTTCATGATCACTGCCTCCCAGACAGCCACTGACAACCACATCACTCACCGGTCTACCCTGTTTGCTGACAGCAAATCAAGAAAAGCCTCACCCCTGGAAGGTTCACCAACCAATTGCAACACAAAACAGTCCTCAGTACACTCTACAAACCTTCTAGACTGCCTCTTAACTGCTGTGTTAAGATCCCAGCGAATATCTGGAAGATTGAAGTCACCCAAGAGAATCAGGGCTGGTGTTCTTGAGATGTCCTCCAGTTGTTTAAAGAATATTTGATCAGCCTTGTCATCCTGATTGGGTGGTCTGTAGCACACTCCTAACACATTATCAATCTTATTAGCTAACCCTGTATGTAATCTGAACCCATAGGCTCTCCACTCTGTCATCCCTGATCTCAAGTTCCGTCACTTCTAGGACTTCAGCAATGTACAGGGCCACTCCTCTACCCCTTCTGCCTCTCCTACCTCTCCTAAATAGTGTATACCCTTCCAATCCAACACTCCAGTCATATGACTCATCCCACCACGTTTCAGTGATCCTATGGCCAAAAGGACACTTGATATGGCACATACTCACTGCATATGTCAGATGGCAAGCAGGTAACTCTGTGCCATCCACAGGCAAGAAAAAAGTTCTTCCACTACTCTTCTATCAGCATGCTGTGTCTTACCAAATGGCCAATTGGAGATAGATCTACAGTCATATCTTCACAGGGGCTCTGGCATTAGACCTGAAGACTAAAGTGGCTGGAAGCACCTGTTTGGTTTAGAGGCATGTGAGCACAAGACAATAGAGATGAAGAAGGATTAGTCAAAGGATCTTTTGTTTTTAGAAACTTTGGCTTTGAGGAAGTAAGTTCTTTGTCTCAGAGTTAACTTCCACAGTGTTTGCAGTGGTGGAGGAGAGGAAGAAGCATCGTTCAGTAGTTCTTGAAAGAAAGTAAAATTGTGTTGGTACATGGACTTGCACAGAGACAGCAAAAAAAGAGTAAAGTAAGGTTGAGTAAGAGAAGCAGCATTGGCCTGTTAAGAGTACAATCTTTTTTAAGACCTTTCATTGATGTCCTATGCAGTTCTGGCTTGGACTATTACTATTGTGGTTTCCTGGGATCAAGTGTCCCAAGAACTTGTATTTTTTGCAGTTGCTCAGAGAGCCAGGCATTGTGTTTGATCCTGCTTCCCATGCAAAGGATGGGAAAGAACTTGACAAATTCATTGACCTGAATTCTTGGGTTGTTTTCTTACCCAAAAATATGGTTTGTTCTCACTGGAACTGTGCTACAAATTTAACCTGATTGAGTTAATGTGGAAACTTAGAGAGTTTGCTATTAAACCACATTACAATGCTGACACAGCAACTATGGGGTAAGAATACAAGTCATTCCTTATCATTACCATTATAGCACATGTAATATGCAAGCAGACAGTGCTTTGTCTTTCAAAATGGTTGGTGCCTTCTTACTTAGTGTTCTGATATTTTTTCCCATGGTGGAAAGAGTTAAAATGCTGAATTCAACACTCCCTTCTTCTCCAACTCTTGTGTTATTTATGGTCTTGTGTTACTGCTCATCCCTACTAAACACAATAGATCAAATAAAAGTCACTGACAGTCTGGAATGCTGCAGATATCTTCCATTAAACAAGAGACAAACTCTGCAAGAAGTTATCAAATAATACTGAAAAGCAAGACAAGTGTTCAAGAATTCAAAAGAAAGAAGGAAAAAATTGAAAATATTACTTTGATGGCACATTATATACTAAAATACATGCTCTTGATGACTTCAGGGATTACAGGAGAAACTTAACCTACAGGCACTCCGGATCTATTTCTGAACTAATACTCCTGGGAAAGATCCAGGCACCGTTTTTCATAATTAAGTTTCCTTACTATTGGAGGGACAAGGGGAGTGTAAAGTGGGGAGAGATGTGCATACAGTACTTTGCAAGAAGTTCATTCTCTTCCCTAACAAGCTGTCAGAGGAATACAAGCTGCCACTTTCTCCAAATGCTCCCTCCACCTCCACAATTCCAGTACTCTCCTATATTAATCTTAATCTGTCAAAATTAATGAAGGGGAAGAAGGTGTTGTTTTATTTGTAGAATACATCTTTTTTTTTTACTTTAATCTAAAATTATGTGAGATAGAACAAGTCCTTCTGAAGATACTTTGCTTTTTCTTGTGCTTTTTCCATTATCATTTTTATAGCTGAGATTTTCTGAAGATTCACATTGAGTCATTTTATGAGGCAGTGCTGTACCATCTGCAGTAAAGAGTTTCCTATTGCTTTAGACATTACGTATCTCCTTATGGTAGCCTGGACGTTGTAGGGAAATTGCTGAGACAGATCACATGCCAGTAGGTCATCATTCATCCAAAAAAAGGTGGGCAAAATCTGCTTATAATTAGATTCAACCCCTCATTCTGGATAACGTCCCTGTGGCTACAGATTCTTTCCTGCCAGCCCCCCACAGGGCTCAGATGGAGTTCTACAGTGGTCTGTGCCTGACCAGAGGGAAGAGGTCCTGGCCTCTCTCTTTTTCTCTCACCCTTTTTCATTTTTCTCCCTTTTTTGAAAGGAGCAATGTTTTTGCGTCATGTTATGCTGGTAGTAAGCCCAGCTGCTGCTCTAAGCTTTTACAAAATGAATATAATTAAATACCAAAATCTTGTTGTTTTTTTTTATGTAAATAACTAAAACTTCAAGAAGAAAAGAAAAGCTTCTTATGAAATGCATTAATCTGAGTCTGTAATTTACAAAAGTTAAAAACAGACCATGTGAGGATCAGTGGGTATTTCTCCAGCACAAGATGAAACTTTGTTCTTAAATTGGTCTTTTTATCAGACTATACATGTGACATTTCAGAAAATTCTGCAGACTACTGGAAATTCCACACCACAACACATACTTTTCTTCACTAACCAAGACCTATGTTAATTCTTTGCTGTTTGTTGTTGGCAATTTCAGCCACATGTACCCAAGTGTAAGGAGTATTTGTGATGTCTTCTGCTGAAGCAGGAACATGTGACACTGAGTGGCTGCATTTATGTCTACATGGATAATGTTTACAGGTACCTTAAAAAAGGTATCTTAAATAAACAATTACAGTTTTAATCTAATGTCCTTTATTTTGGCACGAATCAGTGTAACAAAAATCAATGTGATTGTTCAGAATGCAAGTTACAGCAGTGTTTATCCCTTCCTAAAGAATGACATCAACAAATCTACAAGGTTAAAAGACCAGTAGCTCAGAGCTATCACAGGTAAGTCTTCACCTCTGTCAGACAGTCCAAGCTAGATGGCTTTTCACTGCAGAGTTGTTTTCATGGTCATTGCAAATTCCGTTCTCATGACCCAATAACTAAAAGTGGTCTGACAGCAGAAGGAAAAGGACCTTTTTCCCTATAAACTATTTCCTTCTCACCTGGCTTTAATATGTTTATGAGATGGAAACAGAAACTAAGTACCATCATCTGCAAATCAGCAGGTTAAATGACTTCTCTGTAGTGTAGGAAATGGTGTCCATATTGTTGGTGATGACACTGAAAGCAGTAGCACTACTTTAGTAAGTAGAAGTGCAAACAAAGCGTTAAATTCAGAGGCACCTGCATTCATAGAAGGCTTTGATTCATAACTTTTGTGAATTCCCCATAATTTAAGGCAAAAGAACACTTGTTTTTGAAGTTCATGCTTGTTTGCATAACAGTACATTTTCATAAATGCTGGAGCATCAGTGGGTTTGAGAAGGCAGTAATTTCTGACAAAGTGAAGCTGTCTAAAATTCAAGGTGCTTTGGTGTCAGTGAAAGGTTTCTAATCCAACTTCTTGGTTCTTTCAAGGAACAAAATATTGAAACAGCTCAGTAGTCTGGATGGATGTACTGGAAAGATTTGTTACCATTTCAGAGCTTGGTTACCTCTGATCCAGCTGGAAAAAGGAAACTGTTTCTCGGTTACCTGCAATCTGCTACATAAATTAGTCAGCAGGGGAACATAGCAAGGCACAATGTTTTGGTTCAAAGTTGCTTCCAAGCATGTGTTGTTGGGTTACAGCCTTGTGCAAAAAGGCTCGTACATCACGACTTCTGGATCATCTGAACTCAGCTATGTCAGCATCTACACAAAATGATCTGCTGAGACTGCTGCGTTCAGCATCCTGCCCTGAAAAGCACTTGCTGTGGCCAGCACTGCTCATAACTCATTCTTTAGCTGGCCAGTCAAGTGCATAACAGTTTGTGTGAAGAATGCTGCTGGCCTCTACCCTCAGTGTCAGTTTTACTTGCGGCATCATGGGATGATTAACAAAACCTGGAGGATGACAGGAATACTGTAGCCTGAACAGAGTTGTCTCTACCACTGGGCTCATTAATTCATTAACATCTTGCAACAAGATTATAGATTAGTACCAAAGACACCCAGCTGAATTAGCAGAGAAAAATTAAGAATAGCTGCATAAGGAGACAGCTTACCCCTGAAAACACGAAGACATGGCTGCCAAAAAGCAGCAGAACAAGAAGACTATGTTACTGGTGGGAACTCTCAAATGAAGGATAAAAGACTGAAGTGATTGCAAAAGAGGAGGACAGAGTAACCTTATGATACAATTCTAGATAAAACTGCAAAAGTCATAAAAAAAGAGAAGAAGAGAAAAATTTAATGAATGAAAATATGGAGAGGTGAAAAAACTTCCAAATACAGAAAGGTACATAGATGGGAATGGTGGTGGGAAAGAAGATTTTATAATTCATTTTATTTGTGTCTGCTACACAGAAAATTACACTTCAGACTTGGTGCTATTGTTATTTTTTTAATTGACCTGAAGAAAACCTTGGTAACAGTTTATAACTCCCTTGTACTTCATGCTTGCTCCAGTGGGATTCCAGAAAAGCTCTCTGGGTTTTGAACAAGACTGATTTACAGTCTATCTTATTTTTGATGAAGAAAGCAGGGAGAAGAAAAATGCTTTAGCAGCTGCTCTCAGGTGAGGCCGATCTTCTCCAATAATCAAGGCAGGGTCAAGGCAAGGCCCAAGTCCTGTAAGAAACAAAATAATCATACCATGAGATGGGGAAAAGCAAGTCAAAAGACTTTGATCTCTGCTTGCTGGGGTTATAAAATACTACTGTGGGATGTATTGATGGGGGAAGGACACTACAGCCACAACAGCAGGAGCCTCGCATAACCAGAACTCTATTCAGTGAAAATCTGGTCGCAGCTGGGACACACATAATTTCCTCTCTAAGTCTGGGCTTTACTAGCCAGGTTTTTTGCAGGAGTGACCACAGAAAACTGGACAGGTTTTAATGCACTATTGTCAGTTTCTGGAAAAATTAGATCCTTGCTTACATGTATTTCATCTTTCAAGTGGTATTTCAGAACTGCTGATTTCTATTTTGAACAATAAGATGAAAGGATAAAAAGTAGAAACTGTGAAAGTTTAGGAAAAATTACTACTCAAACCATTAATTCACAAAATATCTCCCGCTGAGCTCAGCCTTTTTTTAATCTGAAATCAGATCATTCATCCATAAGTTTAGGACTATGAGAATAAGAGGGCAACAGATTGAACTATTCTTTTGTGTTTATCTCAGATTAGCAGAATAAGACAACATTTTTGCAGAAAGCAGACACGAACAAAGACTTGACTTTGCAGGTGTTATGTTGCAATACATCCCAAAATGAAAACTTTCTGTTTCACTGTATTAAGCCCTTGTCTAGTTTTTTTCTGATCACCGTTCTCCCTTTCCTCTCACTTTACCCATGATGAAAGATGCTAATTAGGCCAAGACACAACGTAAATACAAGTATAAAGAACATATTTACAAAATGTTCCTGCCTGGTCAATGACAGCTCCAACTCTTGATTTATACAAGAATTTAAGAGATGTTGTCATCTTTTCTGCAGTAAATGCATTGCCTTTTAATACACTGGATCTCTGTGGATTGAAAGTAGGAAATCCCAGTTACAACCCTAACAAGGGGCATACAGCTTCTGGTTTAATAATTGCTCAACAACCAAACTACATTTACCACAGCTCAGGGAGATAATAATAAACAGAGCTCCCATCAAATTAAGTAAGACACTTCCCATATGTCTGCACTTCTCTAAATGCTTGGGTAAGTGAAGGGAGAAGAGCCCAGAGCACTCACATGAAGTAATAAATACCAGTCCCTGGGGGTTCTTGGCAAACAAATGGGATGATATTGGAGATCTTCACTATCATTACTGTGATTATTTAATATTAAAAGCAATGCAGTAAGAAAATGCAGTATTAAGTGATTATTGCCATGTACATAAAGAACTTCCAACATTTAATGTAAAATATTCCCTCATATCAAACTAATAATCACCCTTTCAAAATGATGCCATAAAGAGTCATATATATGAAGTCCTGAGTATAAATCTTTTGATTCCCTGTTGTAATGTACAACGTGTTGCCTCTCACATGAATACTTTTGCTGCAGGGCTTTGTGGCAGCTGAAAAGCATGTGTTGCGCTTTCCCCACTTTCTCTTCTCCTTATGGTTTTTCAAAGTCTCTCTTGATAAATGTCTTCAGAAAAATATTTTATGAGGTGCTTACCTATAAAAATATATCTTTCAAGGCCATGTACACAGTGAGGTCTTACACAGTAACCCCACACAAGAAACGCTGTTCATTTGGTTCAGCATGTAGATGGGAGGAAATCAAAACCCATCAATGCTCAGTCAGAGCCAAGGTGGAACCTATTAGCAGTTTGTTGTGACTTGATGTTGTTCACCTGCTGAGGAAGAGAAGAGAAGCCCCTCATGGAAGACGTCCTTTTGTTTAACTGGCAGCTCGTGCCCCAAGATGTAGAGCCTGACAACACCAGCAGACATGATCAAAGGTATGGGACAGCTTCCACATGAGAAGAAACCATATCTGGCCAGACTCCTTGGTGGAAAGCAGGGAATGCTGAAGGGAGGAGATGGCCCAAGTCCAGCAATAAATATTGTGAATTGTTTGGTGAAATTACTGGGTAGCAATTGTCTACTGGGTTTTTTACATAGTACAGGAAAAAGCTACTGGTTCTAATGCAAACAAAGTCAAACATTTTTTTGGCCATCACATCATTATTCTGTAGACCTTACTGTCACAAGACATAGTAAAGATGAAGAACAGAACCGTGTTTAAAAAGCAGAAGGCTGTATTAGCACTGTGACTGTGTCTTTGTACTCCAGTGACCCACTAGTACATCATTTTCTTTCAGGGAAATACTATATGACCATCATGGTCACAAAGTATAAATCTCAAATCTCATAGCTGGCACCTTAACCTGTGCAGAGGTTCTTAATAACTTGCAGAGGCAGAAGTATGATCCACATGAAAAAAATCTCTGGGACGTGTTTCTCCTGTATTTAACATTTAAAAAATATTATTATGGCACTTCTAGTCCTATTTCAGAAGCAGCTCATTACAGATTCTCTTTTTTTTATAAAGTCTTTTCCCTTATTTTCAGGGTTTTCCATAACACGCTGGAAAGCAAGGAGCCTGTGGTTAACTGGGAGAAACAGTGTGTTCAGTGTTGCAGCTTTTCAAATCAGAAAAAATACTTCAAGATGAGTCATTTTCAATGGAAAACAGATACCAGATATGATAACATGTCACAAAGGATACCTGAAAACATGTGCCCTTCATTCTTCTTTTTCAAAGTATTATGAATGTTCTCCATAAGTCCCAAAGTTTTGATTTCTACAATAAAAATACTACATCTTTTCCCTCCCTCACATTATACCAGAATCTGTGTGCCCAGAATGACCACAAAATTGTTAAAATGTGGCACAGTTACAGTTTGACTCAACTCAATTGATTATTTTAAGCTATGTAAAAAAACATCAGTGGATGAGGAAGCAGATGTTATATATGTTCCTGTTTCACTGTACAGTCAGCAAGGAAATATTATCAGCACATCATATTCCTAAATTCATAAAGCCTCTGTCCTTTGCACTGAGATCTGGGAGGCTATGAGTTGCTGAAAGGGTACTGCATAATTTGTTTCAGATAATCTTTATTTTAAAACAAATAAAATGCCAATTCCAAAAGAAAAACAGCACAGAGGAGAGTTGGATAAACGGCTGCCAAGGTGCTATTTCCTCCTTCGTTATGCACTGCTAGATTAGAAAGACATCCAATTCATGATAGACAGGTCTAGGATTTTACGTACTTTGTGCTAATTTTAGGAAGTCTGTAGTGTTGTTTGAATTTGGCAGATCACAAGAAGATGAGTAGTATTAGAAAGATGTTAAATTTACTTTGAAATGTTGGAAGTTTGCATTTTAAGGATGCTGTTCTACCCCAACCCAAGTTAACTTGATCTACCTCTAAAAACTATGTCAGAAATCAGCTTGTTCTAGCCAGCTTCTTTGGCTATTGCGTCTATGGCTTGTTTAGGGGCTTTATTTGGGATTCAAGCTTTTTATATTAGAACACAGGAAGAAATCACTTGATACTACCCATAAAGATTCCCCAGTACCTACTGATGCTTCTTGAGATTTGTGCCTTGGGTAAACCAAGTAACAGTTGACAGGATCCTATTTTCTTTACATGCACATTAGTAGCACTTGATGTGCTTTATCACAGGGGCATCATGTTGGTGCAGTAAACAGCTGCTCATTGTCCACATTTTCCAACTGTATCTGCCTTTGCACCCTGTCAGACAAACAAAACACAGCAAAGAGTAAACAATGACTTAGTCAATAAAGTTAGGACTTCCTCTTCCTTTTCTCTATCCCTTTTTCAGGTATTTCTGCCGAAGGTGCAGTGCCAACCTTAAATGCCAGAAACTTCCCTAGTACATCCTCTTCTATGTCCAAGAAAACAGGACATACCCCTTCAATTGCCTCTTTCGGTATCAAAGTTAGACCTTGACATTTACCTTCAGGATGATCCTACACCTTATTAAAATTGACAAGATAATTTTGAAGCTCTTACTAGCTCTATCTGTCTTCCAAGACGGCATGTTGAGTGGAGGAAGTCTTTTTAATTCTGTGCTTGTACAGATACATCATACAGAGTTTAATAGTAAATTAAGCTGTATGTATTACATATGGGGGGTGGGGGGGGTTGTGCTGATAAAAGAAAGTCTATGACAATCCAAGAAAAAACAGAACGGATTATATCCTGTTTCTGATTATTCTCAGGTTTTAAAATAAAGTGAGAAACAGCAGATAATTATATCATGTGTCAACTTACTTATGTAATAAAGTTACCTTTCCTCCCCAGTGTATCTACACATACACCTACCTTTCAGTTACTTCTATAACTGTGTAAGACTGTAGGGCTACATCTGTAGCTTAACAATTTATTTTCTACATTTTCCAATGGTGCATTCATCTGCAAGTAAACATAGGATAGCTCTTTTGTATTCTCCCATGATATACTCCTGGAAAAGTTGGCAGCAAGGGGCTTTGACAGGAATATTCTGTGCTAAGTCAGGAACTGGTTGGATGGATGAGCCCAGAGACTGGTGGTAAATGGTGTCATATCTAGTTGATGAACAATTACTAGTGGTGTCCCCCAAGGGTCGATGTTAGGTCCAGTCCTGTTTAACGTCTTCATTGATATTGATGATGGGTTGGAATTCATCATGAGCAAATTTGCAGATGACACCAAGGTTGGAGCCCATGTTGATCTGCTGGAGGGTAGGAGGGCCCTGCAGAGGAACTTGGACAGACTGGAGAGATGGGCAGACTCCAATAGGATGAGTTTTAACAAGTTTAAGAGTCAGGTTCTGCATTTTGGTTATAACAGCCCCAGGCAGAACTATAGGCTGGGAATGGAGTTCTTAGAGACTACCCAGGTGGAAAGACACTTGGGGGTACTAGTGGACAGCAAAAATGGTGTGGCCAGCAGAGAGAGGGAGGTTATCCTTCCCCCTGTATTCGAAGTTGGTTAGACAGCACCTGGAGTATTGTGAACAGTTCTGGGCCCCTCAGTTTAGGAAAGATGTTGAGGTGCTGGAACAAGTCCAGAGAAGGGCAACTAGAATGGTTGGAAGGTAAGCCCTACAAGGAGAAGCTGATGGAGATGGGTCTGTTTAGCCTGGAAAAGAGGAGGCTCAGGGGTGACTTTATCACTGTCTATAACTACCTAAAAGGTGGTTATGGTCAGGCAGGGGTTGGTCTTTTCTCCCTGGACACTGGAGACAGGACAAGGGGTCACAGTCTTAAGCTCCATCGGGGGAGGTTTAGACTTGAAATTAGGAAAAGGTTTTTCACTGAAAGAGTGATCCAATTTTGGAATGGGCTGCCCTGGGAGGTGGTCGAGTCACCATGCCTGCAAGCATTCAAGGTTGATGATGGATGAAGTGCTGAGTGGCATGATCTAGATGTTAGATGTTAAGTTTGTTTATTTGGATTTAGGTTAGACTGGATGATCTTTAAGGTCTTTTCCAACTTTATCATTACTGTGATACTGTGATACACACTAATCTATTGTACAAATATTTAAAGACAGCATGGTAACCGTTGCTGGTAAATTCATGGAAGAAATATAAGGAGTAATGCCACCTTCACAGGTTTCTGCCCTACGTTCTACCATAGGGCAGAAGATGATATCATATGGATTAAGTTAGTAACACTCATCCTCAAATTTTCAGGGAGTGCTTCCCCTTAAATCATATCTCTTTGGACCATGATAGGCTTTCACACCTAGTCTTATTTCATGCTGAAACTTTCCAGGGACACATTAGTTGTGCTTCACAAATCACTTTTTTCCAGTGAGTGAAACACCCTAAGAAAGCATTACTTAAATCCTTGAATGAATTGGGAGTATTTTACACTACTGTTAGTGGAGGCCTTTCTCCTTGAGACTTCTACCATATGTTTTGTTCTTAAAGCAAGTATCTTAATAAGGCAGTCACAGAAGATTTTGATTAGTGTAATGCTCCACTGATATCTTTATCTCCTAGTATCTTTTAGCTATATTTTTCTGTAGGCATTAGTTTTATGTAATGGGTACTAATTAAGAACCCTAATAGGGGGGTTTAGCCAATTATTTTCTTATTTTGGTTCATTTCATTTTGGTATGAAATGTTTAGTCTGAAAATAAATGTTGAAATAAAGTTTGAAAAAAAAGCAGGAAATCATGAGCAGAAGTCTCCAAGACAAAAGATACTACTGCAGTGACATGGTAATTTATCTCAGAAAGGTTACTACTATACAAGTGGCCATGTGATTTTCAACACACTTTTGAGATTTTCAGATAACATGATATGGTCCATCAAAAAGCTGAGTTCTGGAAACACATCAGCCAGCCAAACCTCTGGCTTTATAATCCAGGTGGAATAAACCAAGGCAACATCAACCAGCAAGATATTCAAAGTAATGTTCTCAGGTAATAAACCAGCATAGCATAACACAAGAGCAACTCTACAGCAAGAATTAGCAGCTCTGGAAATACTGAAATTAGTAATGTTACAAGTAAATTTGACCAGGAGCCCACTTACTACAGCTCACCGTGTTCGACTAACAGAAGACCTGGATTATAACATCTGCAGAAGCAGTGCAAGTCAGTGGTGATCAGGTGGTCAGTAAGGATGGTCATAGATTTTATGCAACCTGAATGATTTGCTGGAAACAGAGTTTGAGCATCTCACCATGAGGTGGTTAATGATGATATTAGAGAATGCCATATAACCATACCATAACAGCAGTAAGACAGGCTAATTTGGGCGAATTTTTGCCAGTTCCTTCTACAACTTCCTAAGATATCTATAGAGAAATTGTTATTTTTCTGAGGAGAGCAACCCATATTCCATGGAGTGACAAGGTGTGTCAGCCAGCTGTTGTTGATGCAAACTTCCTATGTGAGGGTACAAGTCTTTTAAGCTCCCTTTGTTCTTGAAGGAGAAGGATAAATACCTCGAGAGGGCAGTAAATCTCATCTGAAGACAGGCAACCTCTGGAGCTGCTTATCTACTAACTATGGCAGAACAGACTACTGACTTGCAACAGATACCTATGTTTTAGACAGCTAAACATGAAATTAATTCAGCTTGTGCCCCATTGTGCATGCATGTACACAGAAGAATCTGTGAGCATGTCATCACCATGGTCTCGATGGTGTTAAACTGTGAAAATAGGGCAGACACTGAGATAACTAGTAAAATAAATTATGAAGAAGATAGAATAAAATCAGTGCCAGTTCATCAAGAAGACCAGATGTTGCATAAATGTGTTTGGGGTGGATAGTGCATGGTCATTTTGAACATATCACATGGCTTTCTGTCTACCCTTAAACATATTCTTTGTCACTGTAATAAAAACTACAGCTGTATACTGTGGTGCAATTGCCTCATCAACAGCTTTCAGAATTAAAGTAAGATGTGCCCGCCTTTGTTACCTCAACAGCCTTCACCTCTGCTAAAAAAAAGTGCCTTTTAACTAGCTGCAGACAGGCTTCTTCACAAGTGTTTCTAATTCAGCTAAACATCTTGATAGGAAATGTCATAAATTACATGTACGTGACTGTCAGTAGAATTTTCAACAGATGTAACATGAGTTCATATTGAAATAAAAAGAGAACCTTGGGCAAATTTCTGAGCCTATAAATGTTCAGCTTCACCTACAGTCTCACTCACAAAGACATTGGGGATACCTTTGATGATCCCAGCCAACATGTGATTGGTGAGAAAGGAAAACTCATAGGCCGTAATTTCCCTAAACTTAGACTGTAATCTACTGCAATTTTCCACAAGAGATTCAATTTACACATTTCATAAGTGATAAAACATTTCATGAGTGAGCTATCGTGTGTATTTTTTGAATGCTCATCTCAGAATGGGAAAAATAAATTCTCTTTACAGTTTGGTGTTTATTTGCAGGTGTATGCATTTCTCCAGTAGGCAGCTGAGGTCTTGGTGCTGAAAAGACATGTGAGTGCTCTTAATGCTGTATATGTAAGTACCACCACTGATCTCAGACGGCCTACCCTTTGTCTGAAGTCAGTGAGACTACAAATGTCCAAAATAGGGCAAATAAATTAAACTGTTACAGGATCAGGGTTAAAGCAAACAAATTTTAACTTCAAGAGTGGGAAATTATTTTTCAGAACAAATGTTTTCATTTCTTGACACTTTTGTTGTCAATAAGTCTATCTCAGTTCAAGGACCGTTCTAAATTCCTGCAGTTCTAAATTCCCTATTGGACTTTTTGTGCAACACACACCTTGTTTCTTTGTTGCAAACTCTGCTAACTTTGAAGTATTGTATGCTACCATGTAGCCACATTTTAGAGGTGCTGATTGGTTTCCCGAGTGGTTAAGTATGTCTACTGCATGTGGTTCTTTTCTATTTTATGGGCTTCATATGCCACACTACTCACTTTTATGCTTCTGGTTCTTCCTTAAGCTGTGTGATTAATATCTATCATTGTCAAATTTGCATTGAAATAGAAACCATTGCTTTGAAGCATCACAGAATGGAACTCCACATTCTGTAATTGATGTTATTCTACACACACCATTCATCCTAACATGGTTTCAAGTTAAGGCCAGTTGCTGCATATCTATAACTCAGTTTTATCCACCCTTCTGACCTCCATGGAATGCTTCTTCTAGTCTCCCCTCTTGTGCTTCATCTTGTTGGTCAGCTACACACTCTCATTGAGTTCAGATGTACTTCAGCAAACATTGGTTTTCTTTCCCAGAACATATAAACAGTGATAAATATAACAACAAGGAAACACACTTCAGTGTTGCTTCTATTAATCAGGAGGAACAAGATTGAAGAAAAAGGTGGTCATAAAAAAAGCAAGAGTGTATACTCATGTATCCGTGTCAATCTTAAACTAAGGTAGCTGATCCAAAAAATGCCAGGTTTCTTCATATTGCAAAGAAATATCAGAACAATAGGAAGCATAGCTCCCTCCTTCCTGTGGCTGGAATGGGAAGTTTTTACCATTTGTTGTCCTTTCCCTGTGTTACTTCTCATAATACCACATTTGTCAATAGTCAAAGAGCAGGATTTCCTTATATAATAGTTCATCTAGCCATTTAAACTGTAGAAGTATTTCGTCTCAAAATGTGCTACTTCCTCTCCATATTACCAAATACGGTTTTCTGCTCATTCTACCAGCAATTAAATGCAAGTATTTGGTCAGAAATAATTCCAATAACTCAAACAAAAATCTGTATTAACTAAGTAAGAAATGTAGCCCAAGCACATGTTTATGTATACACATTCATATGTATCATTCTGTGGCAAGAACAACCCCAGGTCCCAGTATAGGTTGGAGACTGATCTGTTGGACAGCAGAGTAGGAGAAAAGGACCTGGGGGTCCTAGTGGACAGCAGGATGACTATGAGCCAGCAATGTGCTTTTGTGGCCAAGAGGGCCAACAGCATCTTGAGGGGAATCAGAAGGGTGGTGGTTAGAAGATCAAGGGAGGTTCTTCTCCCCCTCTACTCTGAGGCCACATCTGGAGTATTGTGTCCAGTTCTGGGCCCCTCAGTTCACAAAGGACACAGAGCTGCTGGAGAGTGTCTAGTGTAGAGCAACAAAGATGATGAAGGACATAGAACACCTCCTTTATGAGGAAAGGCTGAAGGAGCTGAGTCTCTTGAGCTTGGAGAAGAGCAGGCTGAAGGGTGACATCACAAATGTCTATAAATATGTGAGGGGTGGGTGCCAGGAGGATGGAGCCAGACTCTTCTCAAGGTCATCTAGTGACAGGACAAGGGGCAATGGGTGCAAGCTGGAACACAGGAGGTTCCATATAGATATCAGAAGAAACTTCTTCACAGTGAGGGTAACGGAGCATTGGAACAGGCTGCCCAGGGTGGTTGTGGAGTCTCTTTCTCTGGAGACTTTCAAGACCTCCTGGATGTGTTCCTGTGTGAGTTGGTCTATGTGATCCTGCTGTGGCAGGGAGATTGGACTAGGTGATCTTTCGAGGTCCCTTCCAACCCTTAATGATTCCATGATTCTATGACTCTAATACTAATTCTAGTTTCCACTACTTACTTTCCACCCAAAAGTCCCTTTCCTTATATTCACAAAGAAAATACTATCAAATACATAAGAAACTTGTGAAGGCATTTCATAGGGGTGCCTGAAACAAGATGGCCATGTATGGATTACTCTAGGTACATTGTGCTGAAATTTATGAATCAAATACCAGTCCTAGAAATATTTTCACAAGAAAAACAATCTAGCTAACATTTTCTTGATAGTCTGTAAATACTCAATCTGAAGCAATACTTTCAAAGCTGTGATTTTGTTTCCTGGCGCAAACATTCAGACAGATCCCTAAGTATTTCCTGTAATGGGCTTATATAGATAGATCAAGACAGATAGGTAGATAGATGGATAGATAGATCGACAGATAGATAGATAGATAGATAGATAGATAGATAGATAGATAGATAGATAGATAGATAGATGGATACATAGATAAGTAGACAGTGAAATAGATTAATAAATAAGCACACATATAAAAGTATAATTAAATAAATACATACATTAATGAGATTTTTAATTTACTTCTATTTCTAGTTTTGTCCTTCCAAATGGTTATTGAAACAAGCAGCATTAGGCATAAAGCAAATACACAAAAGACAGTTAAATTGGTAGAAACAAGTCAAGGAAACCTTTATCAGGAAATGTACATTTAGAGATTCCAGTCTCCACTCAACACTGATTTCTCCTCCTCAGGAGAGAAGGCTTTTCCAAAGAAAGGAAAAGCTTTGTTCAGTGTTTACACCTCAGAAAGCATCAGACAACCCAGCTTTGAGCATAAATTCTGAGGAGCCCAGTCCTATTTTTCCTGTTCTTCATGGAAGTAGTTATTGGTATATCCACTAATTAGTTATCATCAGGTGTGTTGATTACTAGCAAGTTCACTGTAATGTGCATAGAGGCATATACAAAGTGACTCACTCGTTAACAGTTTTGAACAGATTGACAGGATCATAGAATGATTTGGACTGAAAGGGTCACATAGTCCAACCCCCTTTGCAGTGGGCAGGGCCATCTTTAACTAGACGAGGTTGCCCAGAGCCCTGTCCAACCTAATGTTGAACTTCTCCATAGTTGGAGCCTCTACCACATTTCTGGGCATCCTGTTGCACTGTTTCACCACCCTCACAGTAAAAACTTTCTTCCACAGATTCAGTCTGAATCTATCCTCTTTCAGTTTGAAACCATTACCCCTTGTCCTGTCAAACACACATGTATGCAGTCAAGATTTAAATCTTCCTCCGAATTTAGTGGTAGTAGTATTCCCAGTGTACTTCAGAATAGTATATTTCTTTGGTTTTCACTACATTTTTACTTCTTTCTCACAGGTGAGGCAAACGGGGCCAGGGTACCAGTAAGATGTAGAGATGAAGAGATCCCAGATCCCTCTGACCTCTGCCATCCTTCTGACTATTGAATTATGTCACCAAATGAGAGCAGGTCCTGGAGTAAGTAGTTAGTAAATAACTATCATACCAGAATCCACACCAAGAAACAGAGACCTGCATGGTTTTATTTATTACTCAACATCAGTGCAAATAGCAGGAGTGGAAATGCTCAGTTCTGCCTCACTTTCTAAAAATTACGCCATGCTCCTTTCTCCTTATCCATCTCCTTAGGTCTATGAATCCTCTACATGTATAGCTGCTAAATCATGGTAAATTTAAGTGATTCCAGATTCATATTACAGTATACACTGTGGTTGGGAAAATATTTTCAAATACTGTTTAAAACTACAATAACTCCACAGAACTTCTTTTTATATTTGACTGTGGCCTTTTATCTCTTCCTAGTGCAGACAAGGACTTGACTCTATTAATCTGCAACTGATTTGTGTGATGGCAACATTTCTAGCTACACAACTGCTATAACATCTACATCTAAATTAGTTCATGAGTTAGTGTATCTAGTTGGGATATTACATGTATTGCATCAATTATCTACAAATGAAATACAGCTGCGTTGTCTGTTGCACCATTTTAAAACATCCACTTAACAAGCCTTAGAGCTCAAAAAGTTTGGCAGCATTTGGTAACAACAAATAAAATAGAAACTAATCTGGTCCTGTACTATCCAGCTATAATTTTTTTTTAAGTAGAACCTAATCAGGTGTTTACTATAAACATGGTCAGTACTTTTAGTTTATTTGCTAAATAGGAGTTGGACACAGGAAGCAGGGCTGAGCCACAGTCAAAGGCTTTCTCTTGCAAAACAAGGTCACCCAGTTCTTTGAATTAAAAAAAGGTTCTTTGCCAGCAGTTCAAGATCAGGCTGACATTTTGATGGATTCTCCTTAATCTTTTTCACATTTTCTCTTACTAAATGGGGCAGCATCACCAAGGCCTGGCAGCTTCCTCTGTTACTGGGAGGAGGGGGAAAAGGGGAATTAGAAGGGAAGCACAGGACTGGGGGCTGGAAAGCTGTCTTCATATTTTCAGAAGTTGAAAGAATCTCCGGAGAGCTCCCAGATTGCCTGTATACTCCTTTATATGCAGCCTGTCAGGCACCTGTTTTCAATTGCATCTTCAGATCAGAAGGTCCTACTACTTGGGGTCTGCAAGCCTGGCTATAGCATATAAAATGCCCCATGCATATGGCTGTCATTTCATTTTTCTTTGCAAATAATTTCTGTTCCGTGTGTAGGTAAGAGGCTTGCTTGAGGTTTGCTTACATCATATGTTTGGAACTCGATCCCCACTGTAGGAAAAGCATTTGGAGGGCATTTGTTTAAACTTTTGGTTACTGGGGGTCATTCTCATTGTAAATGGATTTTCACTCATAAAATACGTGAGATTAGTTTAAGTCCTCACTGGAGACCCCAGCTTTGCAGAAATCATGGCACATGAAAGCAAGATGACTTCTCATTCAAGCTTGTCCCTGTGTAACTTCCAGATGCTTGCACATCATCCAGCAGCCTTTGTACAACCGTTTGTCACAGCTGCAACAATGAGGGCTGGGGAAATTTCCCATTAAAAGGAACTTTAGTGCACCCACTCCACTCCTGCAAAATTGCTGTTTCAGAGAAGTGGGGTCACCAGAAGGAAATCAACCCTTACCCAAAGGTGACCATATTGCCCCCTTTTCTGTAAATCCTAGTGTCAGACCTAGCAAAGGAGTTACATTGTTGGGTTAAAACCTGAGTGCGTTTTCAAATACCCATGTTTGTACGCGTCTAGAGGCCAGTGCTTGATCAAGCTCATGACTGAGGTGTAACTTGGAAACAGGTCAATCAGCTAAAGGAATTGGAAAAGAAAGGAGTAAAAAAGCATTTAAGATAAATTATTGTATTAGTGGTTTAACAGGCTGCTCATTCACAAAACAACAAAATCAGTCCTATACCTAAAGAGAAGTAAACAAGATGAAAACAAGACACCTTCCTCCTGATGTGGTAGTCCATGCATGTTCAATGGCTGCCCATCACCAGCTCTCTTCAGCAGCAACTGAGGACCTACAAGACTACCCAGGGAAAGACTGATCTATGTGGCCCAGAGGCCATGGCTGAAGGAGGTTGTCCCATGCACTGAAGCCTCCTCATGGGTCTCAGAGACCTCAGTGCCCAAGCTGCAAAGCAGATACCTTCAAGGTAAACTCCTCAATGTTCCCAGAGGCAGTCACTGTGATAATGTTTACTCACCTAGTAGCTGAAATGGCTGTTCATAAACAACTTTTTTAAGTTACATGTTGATGGAGGCAGTTTTGAAATAAAACATGCTGGATACACCCTGCAAAGTGAGCAGCACAGGTCAGTTTAGCACCCCAGGGCAGTAGCAGGGCCATGGTACCATGGCCTTCCCCTGGATACCTTCAGTGCTCAGGAAGGAGAAACTGTACCACAAGCCCCAAGGCTGGCTGCTTGTACACAGACAAACATGCAACACTGCTCTCTTGGGCACTCAGGTGAAGTTTCGGTTTATAATATCAAAACATCCTTGACACATTCCCCTGGATGAAGGCTTTTACGCTTGAGACCCCTAGTGTTTTCCCTCCCATTATCATGATTACAGAGCATGTAATCCTCCTTCTCCTCTTTTTTTTTTTTTTTTTTTTTTTCCCTTCACTTGATCTGTCATCAAGAAGCTGTTTTCTTTGTGCCCCTGGCCATTGTGCTCCTCCCAGCCCAGACCATATCTGGGAAACACACACAGGCACACATGGCCTTTACTGTAGGGCATCCCTCAAAGCCAGAAAAAAAAGATCAAAAAGTCACAAGTGTAGCAGATGTCAAGTGGTCTCTCAAGACCTCTACTTAACCCCTTCCTTAGGCTTTGCTGGACCTTATCAAGAAATCAATCAGAAGTAAAAGCTTTTTTTAACTCTACTGTTTTATTATAAATCAGTGTTCATTTTGCATATCCCAATGCCTTGCTTGATTTCAGGAAACATTTAATGAAGCCAGAGCTGGCTTAAAGCCCTGGCTGTGAACATACTTACTACTAATTGGTTTTGTTTATGACTTCAGGTAATAAAGTTTGACATTGTAAACTGCGAACACTTTTTACAGTACTTCCTTCTCTTTCTACCCCTGAAATGTCATCCAAAACCAGGTGTACAAAATGTCTGTGCAGCCGTTAAGCAATCAATGCCTCTTATCTAAATGACAGAGATGTATGGGGCATTTAAAGTCTAATGATTATAAATGGGGGAGAAAATAAGCGTGGAGGAACTTTTCCATCTTTTTTCTCTAAGTACAGTATGCCTTGCAAATTTATCATATTCTCTGCAAGCCACCTCAGGATTGCCTTCAGCTTCTTACACAATGAAAAATTGCAAAACATTTTGCAGAGGGAAAATATCTTCTCAAATTGCTGCTTTATGTACAGTTTAAGGAATACTGCCAAAGCTAAAAACTGGAAAAAAATTTAAATAAAAAACATTAAATCAGCCTGAAAAAGCAGAAAACTGAAAAGAGTTTGTTGGATAAAACTACTTAAAAATAATTTTCCTGTAAACACAGTAGGTTTCCAAAGTCCTCTGAAGACAGAATTATGGGTTTTTTCCTACCTAAGTCTTGTATTCTGAGTCAGTTTTGGTTTCAACTGCTGGTTCCAGTTCTGTAATCAGTTCTATCTTGGCAGACCTTTTAATCTAGGCAGAGATCCTGTGAGAGCTTTTCATCTTTGCACAAGATGTAACACCCCCCCAGTTAGATCAGATTGCAGGATCAGGGCCTGAGCATGAATACATACAGTCCTCACAGGAAATGCTTGACTCAGCCAAAGTGTAACTCAAGAAAAAACACTCTACTTCATATGGAAAAAACAGCTTCACCCAATATATTTATCCCTAGCGTACTGCCACCACAACCAGCAGCTACAAGAAAAGGTGACATTTGTTTCTTCTCTGACATGTCAGTTCTCTGCCAGCATAATTCTGGAAGAGTAAACGTAGGACTGAATTCTGTGCAGGCACAGAGGTCTGTAATTAATGGCTCTTCATGCATGACTGGCATCTTTATTGTGTCTGATGCCATCTGATCTTTATCTGCCTTATTACAGGCATAAAGAGAACAGGGGCATGACCTTCCTCTCTACCTTATCACCCCCAGCAGTACGGAGCGGGGGGGGGGGGTCAGTCCAGCCTATGGTCTGTTTAATCACTGACATTCCATCCACTTCCCAGGGAACAAAAATGGAAATTTCTGTCCAGAGGCTGCAGCACATGTACAGTTTATCAGTTCATGCATCACAGCCTAACACCCCTGCAGGACCCCAGCTACACCAACATATACAAACCAACTGCATATGCATAGCAGGTTCAATGCCAGACCTAAGTCAGTAGGTCTTCATAAGTCAAACCCTCTCCCCTTAATTTTTTCCCCATATCTGATATCCTGCATTGAGCTCTGCCTTGCCTGCTGACTGAGGAGAATGTATTCCATATATAGAAAAACATGCTGGGAAAGATCTCCAGCTAGAGGACTGAAGATACGTCCTGGAACACATGAGATAGCAAGAACTAGATCCAGCATCACAAACCCAAAATACTGGTTTGCTCAAAAGCATATGGAATGATACATACCCCTGTGAACATACAGCTTGGCATGAGCTTTTGGGCCAATACTGGAACAATCTTATAAATGTGTCTAGGGATGTAATCATGTGACAGAAGACTCATAGAGCCTAAGCATGATTAATACCTATCATCAAATTATCCTAGAATGACAGCTTCTATTTCGTCTTGGTGTACCTGAAAAGTTGGAAAGCATCTATATATTTTCCTATTTGAAAAGCTGGCACTTACAAATAATGACAATTTATTTTTTTATTTTTTTTTCCCTTAAATTGTCCTAAAAATGGCTGGAAGACAGCTGGCATTCTCAGGGAAATACTTCATGTACCATTATGTAGTATTCACTTAGCTTCTGTAACTAAAGAGTTCCTGTGTCATTTATAGATAAAATACTATCAAGTCAAGTCAGCTTTTCCTTTTTCTTGACATCCAAAGAGAATAAAAATATAGTGCAAGTGTAATTAATCTTTTTCAAAAGCAGTTCACCCTTCTCTAAGTACCCCTGCTATAGCATAAGTAAAAAAAGAGAAAGAGCCTTCTCCAGTGCTACAGAATTTTTCTCTTTAATCAAAAGCATTTGATGGCTGATCGTTAATAACATGTTTGTCAGTAACTGTAGTCTGGTTCAAACACCATTCTTTGAAGTGGAGTATCATATTTGAGTACATTGCAAGTCCACAGTGATTTTTACACAGAGTTTTATTTTACCTTTTTTCTATGTCATGAGATTCAAGTTACATACACACTGGCAGGCAGATGCAATAGATCCTCTGCAGAGAATGACGGTAGGAAATGGGTTTTGTAACTTTTCAAAGTGGACTGCCATATTTCAAGTGTCTAACCTGGTGATGAATCTGCTATCATTTACCATTAAATGCTTTGGTCTTTGCCTTCAGAAACGCACCTCTTTTTTTCTGTCTTGTCATGAAATACAAAAAATGGCTCATTTTGTTTTCACTAAAATCCATGCCAAAGCTATAACTAACTTCATCATAAGCAGGACAAAACCCAAAATAAACCTATGGAATTGTGTTGCATGGCAACCTAGTCATCAACTGGAAGAGATATCATTGTCACAAATACCCTCTACAGACACCAAAGTCCACAAGAATGTCTACTTAATCATGTCTGGCAGTTGAAAAGAAGCAAATAAATATTTAACACTTTGAGGAGATGCAGGTTTTGGTGCCAAAGCCACACAGGGTAATGGTCTTTGATCTGAGAAATAATTTTTTTTTTTTTTCTCAGGGGAAAAGAAAGGGGAAGTATGAAAGTTTACAAAGCTTTCAGAGAGTTTGAGATTGGTTTTTTTGCCTGTTGTCTCTGATATTGGCATACACAATGCAACAAAATGACAGATTGATGATCACCACAAATATCAAAGAATATCACCTGCTGGCCCAAATACGGAGTACCCTTATGGTATCAGATTCTCGTTCTGCTTTTTATTATCCTTCACTTAAAAAGGTCAGAGTAGACTGAGAATCCCAATGAAATTCAATCTCTCCATTTAACAAGCAATCTAGTAAGTTGTCTTGAATAGGATAAGAAAACTGTATTTTGAGGAATGGAGTGATCCCAAGGGAGTCTTAGACTGGCCACAGATGAAATGCAAAAGACCCAATGCTTTATTCATAGCCAAACAATACTTTACTTCTTATTTTCACTTACAAGTCTATTTCTCAACTTTTTAAGGAGTAGCTTTATCTATGTGCAGAGCACATGCTTTTCAAAAGATGCTACAGAGGAGTAGGAACAGTGGTAAATATTCTTTGTCCAATGTTTTACATACAATTGTAATTGTGATTAAAAATCTCTACCCAAATTCATAATGCAAAAGCCTTGAACAAAAAATACACATCTACTAGTAACAATTTATTTTACCACATATCTTTTCTGTAAGCTATATGAGGAACAGCAAAATACAATCTCACTGAAGAATGAATGCTTTCCTTATCCAAGTTCCCATTACTATACTAACCATAATCCTACATTTCAAAACACTGGGTTCTGTCCCACAGAACTATATGCAACACCATAGCTCTTTGTCAACAACACTTTTCCAGAATGCCAAGAAAGCTGTCTTGTTTAACACCTTGACAAGACAATAGCTTCATATGCTTTTCTCCTACCTCTGATGTAGGAGTTCACCCTTCAAAAATTATTTACTTTTTTGTGTATGCACACAAATAACTGGAAAATAAGTCAGACTCTGAGTAAATCAAGTTTTTGGTTACCAGGGCACCTGCTTTCCTTCACTTGGGACAATGTCACTGTTGAGGCTGGAAGAAGATTTTCATAGATAATCTTTGTGGCCCAGAATCAGTATTTAGACACTGCTGATTTACATTTGACTCCACTGAACACAATTAGTCCCCCTACACTCATAACTAGTAAAACTGCATGCAATTGCTTCTGAAGAAAAATAAGCATAAGTAACTGCCTAACCTGTAGCATTTTTGCCAGAGGAGAGTTCAACTTTCCTTTTTCTGGGCAGCAGAACTTTGCCTGTGGACAAAACATAGGCAGCTTTAAGAGAAAAGAAAAGGGCAGCTTTCAGAATTACATGCAAGACTTCACTTCTCAGCACACTCTGCAGAACCATCAGATAAGTATTTGCAACAAGAGGCAAAATTTTCTTACAGCATCCATCATAACTGACAGAAGGCATACAAAATCCACTTCTCTTTTTTCTTCTCTGTTCTACACTTCACCATCAGTCACTTGCTTCAAGCCACGGGTGGAAACCATTGAAGTATTCTTGAATTTATTTGTTAGCGTATGACTTGTATGGCGTATTTCTAGGTGAAATGGGTTCTGTGAAGCAGGTTCTGAAGGATGAGTCAGGCTTTCACCCCCCGTGAGAGCCCCTCTGATACAATTGGAGAGGTGGTGTCAGGAGATACTGTGAACTGTTCTTCTGAGCTGATACAGGTCAAAGCAGACCCAGAGGCTGACTGCAACATCAGGATTGCCTACTGAGGTATATAATTATGAGAATAGAAGCAACTTCCTAATCTGGTTTCATGTTTGCCCCTGAACTGGCTAAAATACATCAACTCACAGCTTAGCCCACAGTGTGTGAAAAGAAGCTAAGGTCTTCGAGAAAGAAACAGGCAGAACCTCGACTGCCAAAATAATTATCAGATGCATCAGTGTGAGATACTTCAGTACAGTCAGCTGCTCTTTAAAGAGTTTTGTTGCCTTCTCCCTTCTCATTCTTTTGGATTCAATGTACAGATCTATCCCTAGAAAAGTCTTCAGGAGAATATCTGTCATAAGTTGCAGCATATTCATCAGAATTCTTGGGCTCCCCCCTCAGTGAAGAGTTAATCCTTCTGTGGGAGAACAGTGAGAACATCTGAGCAGAGTGGTCTAGAATGGCAAACAGCTCTCCTGAGAAGCTGTTGTAGCAGCTTTGGCATTTGAATAGTCAGAAAACTTTTCAAACAAATTGCAAACTTTGGCAAAGAAGTAATAACCTCTAAAATGTAGGATGACTTCCTACATCTAGCCAAACATCTAGTTTGGCTTCTTTCATTAAAATGATCCAGGATAGATTACAATACTTTCAGAAGAAAAGTAATCACTTCTTGACTAAATATTGGAGAATTACAGAAAAAATATTCAAATATTCATACTTACAACTTATCACAGAATAAAGTTCAATGGATTCTTTTTTTTGTTTTCTTTTTATTTTTAAGCAGAAATTAAGTTTAACCTTAACAAAATCTGGTGAGTTTTTCTCAGAGTGGTAATGCTAATGTTGAAATAGAAGAGTAATGAAGCCTCAGGTTTTGGGGCATACTGTACCATACCAAAAGGGCTCTCACCAGACTTGCCATTTTAGGTGTACTATCTGGCAGTGGATTAGAAATACTGGAGAGCATCTACTTCCAAAGCAGGCAAGATGGCACATGTCTGTTAGAACTGGCCCTACCTTGTATCTTCATCTGGGGCTGACTGAATCAGTTGCATGGGGAAACACACATCTCTGTGGCTCTGTATCTAACCCTAGCTCTCCTTGTGCTGCTCTGGATGTACCAACTGCTGTTAATTGTGCATGGACACCTGTTCCTTGGAAATTATGGTGACATAAACAAAGCCATTCTTGTCCAGAGTGTGAAAAAAAACTGTTGGCATTGATGGTCAAAACTTAACTTTTTCATAACTACTTCTTTTACTGTCATAACCTGCTACAGTCCCTGCTAGAGCAGGATCACCTAGAGGAGATCACACAAGAATATATCCAGAATGTTTCCAGAATCAGGGACTCCACAACCTCCTTGGGCAGCCTGTTTCAGTACTCCTTTACCCTCACAGCAAAACACTATCATGTAGTTTCTAGTGCCCTGCCATAGGCGGAGACATCTCCCACTAGATCAATTTGCTTAATGCCCCTTCCAAACTGACCATGAAGCATTCATAATTTCCCTGGGCAACCTGTTCCAGTGCCTCACCAGCCTCACAGTGAAGGGCATCTTTCTTACATTTAGTCTAAATCCACTTCATTTCAGTGGATTATCTTAACACTATGTACTCTTGTAAAAAGTCCTTTAGCTTTCTTGTAGGCCTGGTTGCTTTAAGGTCTGTCCGGAGCTCTTTTCTCAAGGTTGAACAACTCAAACTCTCTCAGCCTATCTTGACAGGAGACATGCTCCAGTGTTCTGATCATTTTTGTGGCCCTTCTGTGGACCTGTTTCAACATAGTATCATAGGATCATAGGA
>VZRI01028828.1:11643-26974 GCA_013397515.1 Upupa epops
GAACTGGATCGGCTCTGGGGGAAACCCCAGTGTCTCACAGGGCTGAGCTTCTGCTCCATGAAAGGAGAGACTACGGTGGCCAGAAGAGGTTGGAGACCCCCCCTTCAGCTCTCCAGCCCAATGGGCAAATCCCTCAGCACTGTGGGGTGGGAAAGGCTTGAGGCTTGGAGCTAGTCCATGGCCAGGTCTTGGCAATGGGGGGCTGTCCCTGTAGGGCTGATGTCCTTGTAGGGCTGGATGTACTTGTAGGGCTGAAATGTCCCTGTAGGGCTGGATGTCCTTGTAAGGATGAAGTATCCCTGTAGGGTGGATGTCCCTGTAGGGTGGATGTCCCTGTAGGGCTGGATATCCCACACAGTGGACCAGAACATCTTGGCTTTCACTCCAGGCTCCATCCTGAAGCTGAATTCCAGCTCAAACCTCCCAGTTTGGGTGATACCCCCTAAAAACCAGGATGATCCAGGATCATTGATGCCTTTAGGTCACCTGTGCCAGTGCCTCGATGTCCCCCAAAACACTGACCCATCAGTGAGGCTGATAAAGTCCTGAAGAGAAACATCTCCTACCACAGCAGAAGGGGTGGAAGTGCTCTACTGGGGAGCACTGGGAGCTGAACCCATCACCCACTGGTGGGGCACCTCCACACCATCATGTTGGGGAGGAGTGGGCTGCGAGTGCTGGGGGCTGAAGGTTGGCTGAGGACTCCATCCCAGTCACCCCATTTCCGATTCCCATGGGGTTTTTTTTCCACCTGGCAGTTCCCATCCGCTGGGAAATGCCCCTGCAAAGGACTTAAAGTGGGTTAAGAGGCTTCAAGTCATGTTTTTTTAAAGCAGCCGGGCTCAGAGCCCAGGACCCTGTGAGGATCCAGGCTGCTCCCAGCTCAGGATTTGCTGAGTTAATTAAAAACTTCGTCCTGTGTTCCTGGGGAAATGGGGCCACCGATGGCTGATGCTGCAGCACTGCGGCAGCACCCAGAGCATCCCCCACCCCTTCCGGCAGCACCCAGGGGTTCATCCAGCTCCTCCCACCCAAAATGCAGCTCCACCAGCCCCTCGTTGAAGCTGAGGGACTCAGGTTGAATCCTGACCCAAGGAGACACTGCTGGGAGCTTCCCTCTGTCCACATGTGGCAACTAGGATGCTCAGGGGGCACCCTGAGTTCTTGTACCTATAGATCTGTGAGTATGGCATACTCAGGGGGCACCCCATGTCCTTGGACCTATAGATATGTGAGTAAGGGATGCTCTGGGGGAACCCCATGCTCTTGGACCTATAGCTCTGTGAGTAAAGGATGCTCAGGGGGCACCCCATGCCCTTGGACCTATAGCTCTGTGAGTAAGGGATGCTCAGGGGTTACCTTATGCCCTTGGACCTATAGATCTGTAACTGTAGCTCTGTGGAGTTAAAGGGTTTCCATCCCTCCCCTCGCTATAGCAGCCCCCAGCTCCTCGGTGTGTGAGAGGGTTTGGGCACCAGCCAGGACCTTGCTAAGTGCTTCAGCCACTTCTTTCCAGCTGCAGCCCTGGTGATGTGGGGCTCTGGATGGCATTTCTGTACAGGATCAGCGCCTTCTCTCACAATCCACGTAATAAAATAAGGGACGGGAAGCAGCTTCCAGCTCTGCTTTGTCTCTCGGGCACCAGAGATCATCGGGGTCTGGCTCAGGGCAGTGATTTGGGCTGCAATAGGAGAGCAGCTGCCTCTCCGGTACTGGGCAAACCCCACTTTGGAGACCCCGAGCCCCTTTCTCTTGGGTCACTTTGCAAACCCCGATCAGGCAGAGGCTTGGCTCTGCACCGCTGGGTCCGGGGTGCTGCTGGGCAGGAATAGTCCCAGATCACATCTGTGATTGAAATGCGAGTGAGGATGCAGGGGAAACGCAACGGGAAGGGATGCTGGAGCCTCCAGCTGTGAGCAGGCTTTGGGTTTCAGAGCCGGTTACCCCCTCTTCTCGGGGGGTTTGGGGTCGGTGAGGTCCCAAAAGCATCAACAGAGGGCGAGCTGGCTGCAGACACGAAGTCCCCAGCCTGGAGCTGCTTCCTAGCAGGGGGCATCGCTGCTCCCAGACCACCCCCCCCTTCCCTTTCGTCTGCATCACCCAGTCCCTCTCTGCAAAGCCAAGCCAGGCAGCCACTCGGGCGATTTCACAGCCCAGTTAAATCAGCAGCAGCCCAGTGAATAATGCAGCTGCCACTCACCTTGCTGGGACAGGGTGTGCAGCCCCATGACGCCCTGTCCATCCCCCAGCCGTGCAGACAGCCCTCCTCTCTGATTGTTTTAATTCCTTTTCATTTCAATTAATCCACCAGCCAACCAGGGCAGATGCAGCCACCTTTGTTCCCGCAGGAGGAGGCCGTGATGGGGCCGCTGGGTTCTTTGTGTGCACCCCAGCTTTGGGCTGAGTTAGGGTTCATTGCCTGATTATTAATGATTGCTTTGTTATTAGAGCTTTATTAGCAATTATTGCGTGATTATTGCCCATGGAAATGAGGAAATGGGGTTGTCCTGGATGGGTTTGGAGAGCAGCGCAGGAGGGTCCTATGCTGGGAATCCTGGTCGCCAGGAGCCAGCAATGGGCACTGATGGCCAAGGTGGCCAGTGGCATCCTGGGGTGGTTAGGAGACAGAGAGAGGTTGTCCTCCTCCTCTGCCCTGGTGAGACCACATCTGGAATCTTGTGTCCAGTTCTGGGCCCCTCAGTTCCAGGAGGACACAGAGCTGCTGGAGGATGTCCAGCACAGAGATGCTGAAGGGAGGGGAGCATCTCCCTGCTGAGCAAAGGCTGAGGGAGCTGGGTCTCTGGAGCTTGGAAAAAAGGAGCCTGAGGGGGGACCCCATGACTGCTGANTGGCAGGGGGGTTGGACTGGATGATCTTCTGAGGTCCCTTCTAACCCGCAACTGTGATTTCCCACCCCCCTGTTTGGCTCCGGAGCTGCCTGGGGTTAGATTCAGGTTCTCAGCCCTGAAGAGAAGCTTCTTGACTGGTAATTCATCATCTAGAAAGGAAAAAAAACCCTCTATGAATAATTAGTTGGGCTCTTTTATTCCCCCCCTCCCTCCCTGCTCTTTCCCTGGTGATAAATTCTGCTCCACTTGAGCTATTTCGGTCCCCGTGCAAATGGGACTGGGAGGGACTAATGGAACCCAGGGAACAGCTCAGGCAGGGGGTGATTTGGGGTCCCAGGGGGCTCCTGTTCCCCGTTCCCAAGGGTTTCCTGAGCCAGGTGAGCACTTTCAGCTATTTTTACTCCTTACAAAAGATGAACCAGCACTTTGGTAGCTTGGGGAGGGGACAGAGAGCTCCACCCATCCCTATTTCAACCCAGTTCCTATCCCCAAGAGACCCAAGAGACTCCGCTACTGGGAGCTGCACCAGACCACTTCACATCCCAGTTACACTGGGATATACTGGCCGGGCTCCCAGCCTTAATGACAGGGGTCCAGGGTGTGAGACCACCTGGTGCAGTGACCCAACTCACTTCTGGGCTTGCAGACCCTCCAGTACAGACCCCCCCAGTGCAGACCCCCACAATGTGATGCCATAGCCCCCTGGTCCCAAAGCTCAGGGAGAACCCCAAAGCCCAGCAGCAAGGACCCTGCAATAACTCAACCTCTTTTCCTCCTTGAGACAGGAAAAGGAGGACGAGTAATCAGCTCAGCATCCCTCAAACCCTCCTGAAGCAGAGGTTCCCTCCCCCCCACTCCAGGTAGAGAGCTTTTTGCCTCCAAAAAAACCCAACCGCATGGCCCCAACCTCCCTCAAAGTGCTGCTGTTCCCAAGACAAAAGAGCCCCAGAGCCCCAGAGCCCATCCAGCCTCCCCCCCAGACCCCTCTGGTCTCATCTTCTGTCTGTGGGTTCAAAGCCTTTTACCCAGCAGATGGGGACTGGGTGTGTGGGGTCAGAACCACAGACTGGGACACCCCAGCAATGGGAAAGGGTCTGGCTGTGGCCGTGATGGGAAGCCTCCCCCTTGGCACCCCAGCCCAGGATCCCCAAAACCCACTACAGACCCCAAATTCTTCCTCTTTTGGCCCAAACTGGCACCCAAACCAACACAAAACCTCCTTAATGAGACATTTCCCTTTCTTCAATTAAACTGTTTTCCATCAGCTACCCTCTTCCCCCTGTGCGGGGGCTCATCCTTCCCCCAGTTCCCAGCAACTTCCCATTCAAGTGTCACTCCTGCTCCCAAGACAACCGGCTGATTCATCAGCCCAGAGTATTTTAAACCCAATTGTTCTCCCAGCTTTGTTTTTCCCTTCTTCTTCAAAACACCAAGAGCTCCCTCCTCCCCAGGGGATGGTTTCCCCTTCCCTGCGGCTGGATCAGATGGCTGGATCGGGATGATCCCATCCCAGTTGGGAATGATCCGGGGTTTTGTTCCTCAGCTGCAGGAGACAGAGATGGAGGGATCCATCGCTCCCAACGGGATCCACTGCTCTCGAGTCCTGGAGGGGGGTGGTGGAGTGTCCATGCAGGATGGTCCCACCACCCCAGTCCTGCTCATTCTGTAGGAAATTGCCCAAGCCAGAGGCATGGATGCAAAGCTTTGCTCTTGCTAATGGGATGGGGGGTAACTGGGAGCACTGGGATGGGGGGGTTCCTGGCTTGCACTGCAGGGAATATGTGGGAGGAGGTGGAGCTGGACCAGCATGAGCCCCTCAGGAAGGGGGTCCCTGCCCCTGAAGGGTCAGCCCCTGGCTGAGACAGCTGCTCTTTTAGAGGTTCTCAAGATGCTGGGATGTGGAGTCTGGACACCGTGTGGAGTTCCCAGTCCAGAGAGACCTTGGTTCAAGTAGACCCTGGGGAAAGTCTCCCCAGAACCATCTCAGCCCCTTGCACCAGTTTTCTTGGCTCGGTTTTGCAGCATAAAACTCATAGCTGGTCCCACAGCCCAGGAAGAACCCAGGGCATCATAAAACACTCCGGTGGTGGCACTGACTTTAGGAATCACTGCTCTGAGCTGATGATGGGACCTGGGAGCAGAGCTGGAGCCCCTGGGGACACCAGCCCCAGGGACCAGCAGCCAGACAGGCTGGCTTGCTCGGGTCCAGCAAGTCCTTCCTCTGCCCATCCCCTCCCCCTCTGCTCTACCAGCAACAACCTGGGGAGCTCCAGCTCATTTCAGGAGGTAGGGTAGTGGCTGGGGGGGGTAGGGTGGATGGCTGGACTTGATCTTGAAGGTCCTTTCTAACCTGAGTGATTCTATGCTTTACGACTGGGTTTGAGCAGCAGGTCACTGCTCCAGGGCCCCAAACTTCTTGGGGAGGAAGCAAAGCCTTCAACACAGTCGCTCACAGCATCCTCCTGGAAAAGCTGGCAGCCCATGGCTGGGCTGGGGGCACCCTCCACTGGCTTAGAAACTGTCTGGATGACTGGGCACAGAGGGTGGTTGTGAGTGGTGCCCGACCCAGTTGGTGTCCAGTGACCGGTGCTGTTCCCCAGGGTCAGTGCTGGGCCCAGTTCTAGTCAACATCTTTATTGACCACCTGGATGACAGGATCGAGTCTACCCTTAATAACTCTGTGGATGACACCAAGCTGGGGGCGACTGTCAATCTGCTGGAGGGGAGGAAGATGCTGCAGAGAGATCTGGACAGGCTGGGTCACTGGGCAGAGGCCAATGGGATGAGATTTAACAGGGCCAAACACAGGGTCCTAAATTTTGGCTACAATAAGCCCTTGCAGCTACAGACTGGGGGATGAGTGGCTGGAGAGGAGCCTGAGAGAGAGGACTGGTCAACAACTGGATGAACAGGAGCCAGCAGGGTGCCCAGGTGGCACCAAAGGCCACTAGCATCCTGGCTTGGATCAGCACTGGTGTAGCCAGCAGGACTAGGGACATCATTCCCCCCTGTACTCAGCACTGGGGAGGCCTCTCCTTGAGTCCTGGGGGCAGTGCTGGGCTCCTCACTTCAAGGAAGAGATTGAAGGGCTGGAGTGGGTGCAGAGGAGCAATGAGGCTGGGGAAGGGACTGGAGGGAAAGGCTGATGAGGAGAGGCTGAGGGAGTGGAGGGTGTTCAGCCTGGAGAAGGGGAGACTCAGGTGGAACGGTCTCTCCAGCTCCCTGATGGGAGGTTGTAGTCAGCTGGGCGTCAGGCTCTTCTCTCAGGCAACCAGTGCCAGGATGAGAGAGTGGGGTCTAAAGCTGCCAGGGGAGGGTTAGGTTGGATGTTAGGAAGCCCTTCCTCAGGGCCTGGACTGGACTGCCCAGGGCAGTGGTGGAGTCCCCACGTCTGGAGGTGTTGAAGGACAGCCTGGCTGTGGCCCTGAGTGCCCTGGTGTGGCCGCTGGGGTGATGTTAGGTGCTGGGCTGGGCTGGATGAGCTCAGAGGGCTCTTCCAGCCTCAGTCATTCTGTGATTTGCAACAAACCCCCCACCTCAAATTTCCCAAAACTCCAAACCAGGTTTATTTGACAATTTAACCCTTTATATCCAGCCCAGTTTGGAGCAGGAAGCTGCTCTCCCAACCGCAGCAGCCACCACAGCTCATCAGCATTGCCCTGATGCCGGAGGAGCCCAACGTCTCCCTTTATTAAGTCTCTGCCTTTCTCAGCTATAAATAGGCCGATGAGGTTTGGAGTGAAGGGCACCAAGGGCGCGAAGGCTGTGAGAAGCAGCTGCTGAAGCCCAGCCCAGCTCTGAGCCACCAGGGGCTTGGAAATGGGGTGGCAGAGCAGCTCGGGGGTGGGGATGGGGGGGGGTGCTGTTGTTCCTTAACCTGGAAGGAAAACAACCCCCTCGGTGCTGGTTCTGGAACCACAACGTTGAGCTTGTTGCTGGGAATTGGGTCCAACGTGAGGAGTAACTCCCCTATCAGGTATCCGGCCTGGGGATGGGGGTGTCAGCTGGAGGGTGATGGTTCCCACATCAGGGAACACCCACCCGTGGCTCAGCCTGCAGCACCAGCAAAGCACCCCATAAACCACTCCCTAGGGTCCTACATCCCAACCTAAAACACCCAAAGCCCAGCACTGCAACCACAACCATGGCCCTCAGTGGGGGTGCCCCCAGCACCCCCAGCCTTGTGCTGTACCCCCACCTGCTCTACAGAGTCCACCCCCCTTGCAAATCAAAGCTCATCCTTCCCCATCACGGAGAACAAGGGATGGGGGACAAGAGGCTGATGGATCTGTGTCCCGTCTGCTCCTCCCGCGAGGTGCAGCCTCTCACTGCCCCCCAGTGTCACCCACAGCACCTAGCAGTGACCCCATGAATGCTGATAACTATGGACGGGGTGGGTGTCAGGAGGATGGAGCCAGGCTCTGCTCAGGGGTGTCCAGGGACAGCACAAAGGGCAGTGGGGACAGGCTGGAGCAGAGGAGGTTGCATGGAAACAGGAGAAACTTCTTCTCTGTGAGGGTGCCAGAGCCCTGGCCCAGGCTGCCCAGAGAGGCTGTGGAGTCTCCTGCTCTGGAGCCTTTCAAACCCCCCTGGCTGCTCCTGTGTGACCTGTGCTGGGCATCCTGCTCTGGCAGGAGTTGGACTGAGTGATCTCTAGAGGTCCCTTCCGACCCCAGTCTGTGCTTCTGTGACCTTGGTCTCCACAGCAGCCTTTCTGCACCCCAACCCCAGGTTATCCCTGGCAGGAGCTGCACAGACCCTCCGGTGGCTGCAGAAGGTGCTGTCAGCCAGAGGAGACCGAGCTGAGAGGTGAAATCCCAGAGGAGTACGATCTGTTCTAACTCAGACTGGGACATTCTGGTACCCAAACCTGCCACCTGCCTGAAGATCAAGCCAAGCTGGAGGGTCAGTGAGGAACCTGCTCCCTCCCAAACCAATTGAGAACAGACACAGGCGCTCTGGTGGCACCAGGGATGCGGGAATCAGCTCCATCAGGGCCAGATATAGAACCCTAGAATCATTAGGGATCAGAAGGGACCTCGAAAGATCATCCAGGATCACCCAGACCCAGAGGCACAGGAACACATCCAGGCGGATCTGGAAAGTCTCCAGAGAAGGAGACTCCACAACCCCCCTGGGCAGCCCCTTCCAGCCCTCCATGGGATCAGCTCAGCTCCGAGAGCTCCCAGCCCCTGCCAAGGCACCTCCCAGTCACACCGGTGGGCTCAGACGAGTCACTAGAAGGCTAAACACACGAGAAAGAGGGTTCCACTGGGACCACCGCACACCACCCCCTTTTCCTCATCCCACTTCTCCCAGTCCAGTGGTCCCGCAGTCCCCAGCGCCTTCTCCTGCTGCCATCCCGCGGCCGCATCCCACCACTGCCCTGGGCACCGGCTGCAGCCAGCCCGGGAGCCCAGCAGCACCCGAGGGTGGCCCCGCACCCCTACCAAAACAGACTGACATCCCTCGTGGCACCTCGGGAGGCCAGGAAGGCAGCAGGCGCAGGGGGAGAGGGGGTGGCAGGAGGCGGGGGGACACAGCCAGCCCCTCCTGGCCCTGCCACCTTCAGACGGGGACTCCAGGGCAGGAAAAGCCAGCGCTTAGCAAAACTCCATTTATTCCAAAGAATAAAAGATTACAGCTGCGTTTGGGCTTTTTTTTCCCCCCCTCTTTTCTTTCTCAAGGAATCAACCAAAATACTTTACATTTTCTTTAAAAAACAACCCCCTCCAACCCCACTCTGACCCCTGGACCAGCCTCAGCCTCCCACCGCCCACCCCCCACTTCCCCCCCTATTGCTATAACTTATATAAAACTTAACCATCACAGCCCCTCTTTCCCCAGTCCAGGCAGCTGGAAAGAGAAGGTGGGGGACGATGGGCACCAGGAGCAAGACCAGTTTGACTGAGAGCAAAGGCAACAGCAGGGGAGTCCCAGTGTTTTGATGCGGAGCTGCGGTTTGGTTGTCTTCTCAGACCAGTCCCAACAGCAAACAAAGCTCCTTCCTCAGCAAAGGGAGGATGAGAGAACTAGAAACCAGTCCCTACCGGTGGGATGGGCCTTGCTGGGATTCCCAAAGCAAATGGAAAGAGCAAAAGGGACTGGTACTGTGAAAAGCTGCAGCTCCAGGTGGGAGGGAGACGGGGAACCTGCTCCTGGTCTCTGGACTTTTTGGCTCAGGTCTGTAATTGGTGATGGGGGCAGCAGAAGCCCCCTTTTCCAGCAGCCACAGCTCAGACTGGGCATCATCCAGTTTTCCCTCCCTCACAGGTTCCTGGATACCCAGCAGCATCTCCCCCTTGAAGCACTGGGTGTGGGAGGGCTCCTGGGAGCACTCTTGCTGATCTGGGACCTCACCCCAAACCCCAGAGACCCCTCTGGTGGGCGGCAGCAGTAAAATCCAATTGAGAGATAAAAGATGCTGAGGTGATGGAGGAGCCCCCCGAGAATGGGAATGTGGAGATCCTGACAGCCCAGTGCCCAAACCAGTTTGTGCAGTGAAGAATAAAGCCCTCAGCTTTACCCTGCCAGGAAATGTTAATAGAAAACCAAAGGGGAAGTGGAAAACCCTTCCAGCCACAGCACTGGGATCAGCTTGAACCAGCCCTGGGGAGCTGAGGGAGCACCAGGCACCACGAGCAGGCAGACACACTGCTGCAGGGACACAGCATCCGCATCCCTGAGGAGCTCCAGCCATGCAGATCTTGCTGGGACACAGCTCTAAGAGCCTCATCCCTCCCCAGTGCCCCTGGTCGTACACCAGAGCTGGAAACCAATCACCCAACCCAGTGTGGAAGGGGGGTGTGGGGGGGTGGTGTGTGCAGGTCCCCTGATCCCTCTGGGCTTGGCTGTGCAGCGCTGCTTCATCAACTCTGCTCCTTGTCCTTGACCAGCAGCACTGTGTGTTGGCCACCGCTGGACACGGCCAGCACTGTGCGGTTCTCCAGCTGTTTGCCCGTCATCTCCACAGGGCTCCAGACGTCATCCTCCTCCCCTGTGCCCAGCTGGTAGTTGGTGCCCATGCCCCAAGCAAACGCACGTCCTGCAACAGAGGAGAGTCCTGAGCTCAAGCGGGGAAGGGGATGATGAAGCAGCCAACCCCCCCATCACAGAGCTAAGGCAGCGCTCTGCCCCCCAGGAGCCAAACCAACCCACCAGCCCCAGGACAGACCCCCTTTCTCACAGCTGCAGGTGCCACACATGAGCACCCCCAGCACCAAGGGAGGAAGCCAGCAGGACAATGACCCCAGTGTGGCCAGCACCCTGGAGCCAGCTTTGCTGCCAAAGGGCCACAGAAATATTTCAGCAGCTGCTGCCCAGCTGCCCCCTGGGCTGGGGGGTTGATCGGTGCCAGGACCTGGCTCCAGTCCTGAGCCAGGCAGCAGCATGTGGGGCTGGTGGGATCCGGAGGGGACTGGGATGGGTGGATGGCTGGCAAGACAGAGGGAGGGAGAGAAGGGGTGGATGGAGGGAAGAAGGGAGGGGAGCATGGAGGGAATGAGGGAGGGGTGTATGGTGGAGGGTTTGGATGGGTTAGAAGCCTGAGGAGGCCCCGGCACTCACCATCCTTGCTGACAGCGTAGCCAACCGATGTGCCACAGGCCACAGAGGAGATGCTGGGGAGCCCCAGGATGGCTGTAGGGGAGCTCTTCTCCTCTGCCCCTGCGCCGAGGCCCAGCCGGCCGTACTCTGCCCTGCCCAAGCTGTAGGCTTTACCTGCAGCACCAGAGACAGACAGACAGGATAGCTCAAGCAGGCCACAGCCAGACCCTTTATCCCTTCAGTCTAACTCCTGGAGCAGCATCACTCCTTCCTATCACACCCTCATCCAAACCAGGAGATGCACAGTGACACAGAGGCCCTTACGCTCCCCAAAATCAGCTCAGTAGGTGGGTGCCTGGACAGACTATTGAGCCTGTGCGAGCAGAGTTCACCAGTGACTCCATGTTCACAGAATCCCAGACTGGTTTGGGTTGGGAGGGAGCTCAGAGCTCACCCAGTGCCAACTCTCTGCCATGGGCAGCAACACCTCTCACCAGCCCAGACTGCCCAGAGCCCCATCCAAACTGGCCTTGGACACTGCCAGGGATGGAGCAGCCACAGCCTCCCTGGAGAATCTGTTCCAGGGCCTCAGCACCCTCACAGGGAGGGATTTCTTCCTGAGATCTAACCTAAACCTCCCTCTTTTAGCTTCAGCTCAGATCCCATGGCCTAGCACCAGAGCCCCTTGGAAAAGGTCTCTCTCCAGCTTTCCTGGAGCCCCTTCAAGTAGCAGAAGGACATTCCACCTCCTGCCATTCTCCCTGTTCTTCGTGGCAAATTCACACCACCCCCATCGCCCTGACCACGTTGGAGGGCTGCAGCACATCCCCCTCACCCCAACACGTCCCCAGGCAGGATGATGGGAGTGAGAATCCCTTCCCATCCCGCTCTGTGTGACTAGAGCTCACCCTCTGAGTCAACGCAGACCGTGTGGTGCTGCCCGCCAGAGAACCCGACCCAGGACTTGGTGGAGTTCTTGAAGCACGTCAGGTTCTGTGGGAAGAAGCAGGGCTCGGTGCCCTGGGTCCCTGCGGGGTGGGATGTACAAACCCAGACAGGTCAGATGCCAGGCCAGGCACCAGCACTGAGCCCCCTAAGCTGGGACTCACCCCACCACAGACCAACAGCCCCCCAGATCAGACTGCTGCTCCAACCAACCAGCAGCAGGGGATGGGATCTAAACCCAGAGCAATGCAGGATGACTGACACCCCCTCACACCCCAGGTTTCCAGCTCCAGTAGGTACTTGGTGCTCAGGATTCAAGGTGCCCAGGCATCCCCCCCACCAGGCCAAGGGGCACGGGAGGGAGAGTCCACAACCAGAGCAGAGCAGGCAGACGGTCTGGAGGGATAAGTGAAGCTCACCCAGCTGGTGGTAGTTGGAGAGGCCAAAGCCATAGATGTGCCCCTCCTTGGTGATGGCGAAGGTGAAGTAGGCCCCGCAGAAGGCATCCTGGAAATGAACTTTGCCTTTGTTGCCTTTGCCTCTGACAACGACAGCCTGGGGAACCAGCAGGCGCTCTGGGGGCAGCAGACATGGAGTCACACGGTGACTAGTGATTGACAGCCTTCACCTTCACCTTCCCCCCTCAGATCCAGCTCCCAGAACACAAAGCCACCAATTTCCACACCACCCCTGGGCAGCAGGGGAGGAAACCAGGTTTCTTTGCTCCCCAAACTAATAGCCTGGGGCTGAAGGACCTGGAACTGCACCCCTCTGAAAAATGAAGCAACTCACGCAGCCCTTTCCTTCCTCCTTGGTTGGCAAATAACTTTGGGACTCGGCCCAGCTGGCCCTGCTCAGCGCAGCCACACGTGAAGAGGTCACCGTCCACTGTCAGCATCACTAGGTGGTCATTCCCTGTGAGGAGAACAGAGAGAGGCATGAAGCAGGAACCTAGCAAGACCCAGGGGCTGCAATCCCACAGGTAACCCCCAGCTGCCCAGAATTCAGTGGGGTTTACTGCGCTGGATACCCTGGCACCAGCTTCTGGCCCAAATTAAAACCTCAGGATCTCCCTCTTCCTCATCCCAGTTGCCCAAGTGAAACTCCAAAACAGTTTCTCTGGGAAGGTTTAGGGAAACAAGTGCCCCCCAGCCACACCTGGCCACAGAGGAGTTCCCTGGCTGCTCTGCTCACCTCCCTCATGTCTAGAAGAGGGCAAGTGCTGTGACCCCACGCTTGGGGCAGCCCTCTATGGCATTCTGCAGCACACTGGGTCAAACATTAACACCGTAGGGGCTAGGACAGACACAAGGGCTGTCCTCTCAGGAGCCAGAGGAGAGCAAGCACTGTGTTGGACCTGGCTCAGAGCAACCAAGAGGGAGGAAAAGGACATGGACCTCCTGGACCTTCACCTCTTCCCGTGGGTTGCAACAGCCCCGTGCAATGATCTGCCCCGTGGGTGCCCCATGCTCACCTGAGACAATCTTAACAATGGGTTCATCGAGCTGGAGCAGCACAGGAACTGAGCTTGTCTTCATGGGCTCCAGCAAACCGATCACGCCGTTGTTATCCTGGGTGGAGAGACCGACATGAGTCACAGACGCAGCAACCCTCAGCTGAACTTCCAGCGTCCAAGAAGCCAACTTACCCGGAAGGAGCCCCACACAAAGACCCTGCCGTCGTCTGTCAGCGCTGCCGTGTGGCTGTCCCCTGCGGAGACCTGTACCACCCTCTCCTGCAGCTCCACCAGCCCTGGAGTGGTCTCAGAACCTTCTGCTGAGGTGTCGCGCCCGAGGGCACCTTCATCATTGCAGCCAAAGGTGTAGATCTGCAGACAGAGTGAGCTGCTCAGGAGCACAGAATGGTTTGGGGAGTGTCCTGGGTGGAGTTCAAACAGAACTCACTCTGCTCAGTGATTCAGCAGCAGGGAACACTGAACACTGCAACAAGTTGCCCAGGGAGCTCACTGAGGCCCCATCCCTGGAGATATTCAAGGGGAGGCTGGACAAGGCTCTTGGTGACCTGATCTGGTTGAGGATGTCTCTACTCCCTGCACGGGGTTCGACTGGATGCCCTTTGGAGGTTCCTTCCAACCTGAGCCATTCTATAATTGCATGTCTTAGTTTAGTCTTCTCTAACTGACAGCACTCTCTGCAGTCACTGCTGTGCCTGTGCAGCCAGCAGCTGCTCCAAGTGACAACACTTGGTGTTTAGTTACTGCCAGGGACCGGGATGCAGAAAGGCTCTCGCTTAGAGCTGTTCCTGTGGAGGCCAAGGTCACTGCCCAGTCTTATGTCACACTGGGGTGTGGAGACAGGCTGCTGCTGCGAGGTGGAGCAGACAGGACAGGGGACCCCACACTGCCCAACAAGGTCCATCCTACAGATATCATACTGGGTATAAAGCTAAGCGATCACAAGGGTCAGCCCTCTCCTCTTGCCCTCTTTGCCTCCTTCCCTCTATGGCTGGCATTCAAGCAGGATTCTGTCCCTTCTGCCTTCATCCCAAACCCAGCCTCTGTGTCGGGTCCCTGTCTGCTGCTGAGCCCAGGCTGGGCATCATCTGCATCAGTGATGATGGTGATAGAGGTACCAGCAGGGGGGTTGGGTTTGGTGCTGGTTTTGTAGAGATTTCACACTATCAGTGTTTTCATTAAAGCTGTTGTTTTCTNTGGTCTCTACTGTGCTAAGGAGCCCAGAGTCAGACCTAGCCCTGCAGCAGGGGTCTCAGGTTGGAACCCAGACAGGCTGAGTGTGAAGCCAGGGGACAGAGACCCATGAGGCCGAATCATCCCTCTAACCCCCTCAGTTTTGTCATCCACAACACAAAGACCACACTCTTTCCCAGAGCTGGGGTGAGCAACACATCTGTGCTGAGCAGGCTCTGAATCTGCCCCCCCCCAGTCCACAACACATCCTAGAGCTTGTGGGGAAGGGAGACTCAGCCTCCCCAAACCCCTCAGTGCTTCCTGCTGCACTCACCTTTCCCGTCTGGCTAAGGCACACCGTGTGCATTCCTCCAGCTTCCACTTGCACCATCATCTCCGGTAGCGACACCAGGGCTGGCTTCTTCCTCTCCACCACATCCTCACCCAGGCCCAGCTGGCCGACATCCCCCTGTCCCAGCGTAAGCACCAGCCCAGGCTGTGTGCGATGGGACGAGTGGGTGACTGGGAAGGGCAGAAGGAAGACAAAGAACTCAGAGATCAGACAGTGAGGGGTGTGGGGGGAACAACCCTCCAGTGAAAGCTGCTCCCTGGGAATAAAGAGGGCAAATCCCCAAGGATTCTTTTCTTACTTTTAACCTTCTTTCCAACAGTCTCTTCTTTTGACGTTGAGCTCCTCTTGGAAGGTCGTTTCCCTGGCATCCTGCCCTGCATGGGACTAACACAGACACCCTGTCAGTGGTCACCCAAGGCTGTCAGGCCCTTGTTTGGGGTTTTCCATCCCCGCTCTTAACCTCAGTGACTGAGGATCTGAGGACCAACCTGCGGCTCTCACTTTGGGGAAAACGTTGGGGTCTTCCCACGGTCCTTAAACCCCACAACCCTTCGCATGCACCCCCACCCCAGGACGGCTCTAGCCCATCCCGGGTAACTCCAGCCGCCCCAGGAAATCCTCCACACCCCACACCCCCTCCTCGCCAAGGGATGCTTCTCCAGCCCACCCCACCAAGGGATGCTCCAGCCCCTCCCGGGACACTCCAGCAGCCCCATAAGGTGCTCCAGGTCCCGCCCGGATGCTCCAGCCCCCACGGCCCTCCCCAGTGCCGAGGCCCACCTACTCCACACCCCACGCAGGACTCGTGGGGGCAGCCAGAAGGTTAAACACCCACGATTCCCTCCTCAACCGAGTCCCGTCTCGGCCCCAGGGCCCCTCAAGGCCCCCCTCAGCACCCCCCTTCCCCTGTCTCTTCCCGCAGTTTGAATCCCCCGCGCAGCCCCACGTGGCCTCCTCAGGCCCGCGGCCCGGCCCGGCCCGGCCTCTCCTCCT
>VZRI01028828.1:27024-69981 GCA_013397515.1 Upupa epops
AGGCAGGGGAGGGAGCTGCCGCCGCGGGAGGGAGTCGCAGACCGGGATGGAAGGGAGCTCTGGGCAGCATCCAGTCCAACCCCCCCGCCAGAGCAGGATCCCCTAGCACGGGTCACACAGCAGCAGGAGACTCCACTGGCCCTCTCTGGGCAGCCTGGGCCAGGGCTCCAGCACCCTCACAGGGAAGAGGTTTCTTGTTCTCTTTCCATGGAACCTCCTCTGCTCCAGCCTGTCCCCAGTACCCCCTGTCCTGACCATGGGCACTCCTGAGCACAGCCTGGCTGCATCCTCCTGACACTCACCCTGCTCATAGTTATCAACATTCATGAGGGAGGTGCAGGCAGAGCAGACAGAGCAGTACAGGCAGGACAAGGAGCAGAGCAGGGTGAGCACTGCAGGTAGGTGAGGCAGGATGTGCAACACGGGCAGGGCAGGTGGAACAGGCAGGGCAGGTAGGACAGGCAGCAACAGCACAGGTTTCCATGGAGCTCATAGGTTACTACAGACCTCAGTACTGATTAATAACCCACCCTCAAGTCCTGGCTCTTCACCCACTGCCCACCCAGCTCCAGTCTGTGACAGAGATGCTTGGAGGAACAAGGCTTAACTGACACTAACTGGGTGATGATTATTAAACACCTGCAGGTCTGGTAGCCAGATCCACCCCACTCAAGTTGCTCTTGGGCTATCTGATAGAAAACATGAACTTGGATAACACTCTCACCCTCTCCTATCTATAGGAATGTACCGAACACCCACCCACCCTGACAATGGGAATAGGTCACTGAAATCTGTTGATTCTTGGCTGGGTGATCATTTGCTCAGTGGGTTTTTCCACGGCAGCAGTTTGAGCCACTCTGAGCAGAGGGCAGTGCCCTCCCCAGCGCAGGAACGCCAGGGTGTGGAGCGAGTCCAGAACGATCACGAGTGAGGGAACGGCCTTTGTGCCAGGGGATTACAAACCTCCGGTTTACAACAGATTCCTGTCCACAGAGGTCCAGAGGTGCTGGGCTGACAGCCTACACCACCTGCCTTAGGCTACCTCAGGGATAAGCCGGCTTTGAGAAGATTCTGACCCAGCTGATCCCTTAGAAGGGGTCAATAGCCCTTAAAGGTTTCCATGGTGAAGTAACTACTCGGACTCACTGTCAGTGCAGCATCACCGGGATGGATCGATTGGTTTTGGCAGTTTGAGCCAAATGTTCTATTAATTTACATGAGAAACATCATCCCCTCCTCAGGTTCTTCTCCACAACCACACTGTGGGGAGTTGGAAGGACTCCCGAGAGCAGTTATTCCAACTTTGGACCTTTCTGTTCCTCACAATTCTCTTGCTTCATTTCTTGGTTTCTATGGGGGCTTGCTAGTTGTTTAGAGCACACTGCTGGCTACAGGGCTCAACCCCACTGTGTCTTCCCCCCTTACCTTGGTTACAGACCACTCCCCTCACCACACGATCCTCACCCCAGTGCTCTGGAGTTGAGCATAAAGTCCCCTTTTAGTCCTGAAGCAAGAACCAGAAGGAACTGTCAGATGCTGATCCAGAGCTGCCCTGGACAACCTTCCAGGAAGAACAAGTTTGTACCCGGGTTGGAGCGGGGACAAACACAAAACTGTTTGACCTCAAGTTCGGGTTCTCTCAGAATGTTATCACAACCAACAAGGGAACACACAGGCTGGGAAAAACTAGGGGCTCCTGCAGTAACTACAGACTGGAGCGCTTTCTGATCTTCCTGTCTATTACGGGACCATTTGAAGAGCTGGTGGGTTTGAGGCCGAGCACAGGCTAGTGTAACGATTCCCCCTAAAACCCAAATAACTGCTCCTAGCATGAGCAGAGCTGGTGGGTTTGATTTCCAATCCTTATCAAATTGTACGACTATACTCCCTTTCTGTCTTGCGACAGGACAGGCATGTCCAGACCCTTCCCCTTCTCCCCGTATTTCCCAGTTCCCCACACCACAACAGTTACCCGGACTGGTCTATTTGAGACTCTTCCTTTCCTACTTTGATAGGTCTCTGCCTCCTCCACCTACTCTGTTCCCAAGAGCAGTGAGCTTTGCCATCTTCTCGGCAGCAGTCATATCTCTCAGGGTCATAGTCTCACTGTTGACACTTCAACGCCTCCCAGTTCCAGGCTTTCACTTGTGGAATTGTGCTAAGCGCCTGGGATATCCAGGATCTGCAAAGAACTTGCACTGTATTTGCATTACGGGGCTCGAGTTCATTGGGATGCACGCTCACTCCTCAGGATTTACCCCTTTCACATAGTCACCACTCACAGGACTCTTTTACAATCCTTCCCATCAATACCCCCACCCATAAAGCCTGAATGGTCCATCTTCCTTCCTTTATATAGCACTGGTTAGTATTTCTTTGGGGGAAAACGTGGACACAGTGCACCCACCACTTCTCCTCACAAATAGAGCACTTAAAATACACAAAAGGGTAACAACACGGTTTGGGGTGTTACAAAACATGACACTGCTAATTCCGTCCTCCCTCTTTCACACAGCAGCTTCACATCTCCCAGTGTTTCAGCTACTTCCCAGCAATCAGGCGCAAGGGGTCCTTCCAGGAGTCCAGACAGCAGTTTCTGTGCTAAGCAAAAGAAGAAATGGCCTCTCCCAACGAGCAAGAGGAGATTCTTTCCAAGTCTTTATCAACACTGTCTCCAGGTCTTAAGGAGTGCAGAGATTCCTAGTGGAGGGCCTTTGTACTACCATCCCTTTGTGTAGTTCTCTCCTATTCAAAAGGCTTTTAAGTATGGTTGTAAATTGTCTTTTTCCAACACCAGGTCACCAGTGTGGAGCTCCATATCGTCAGACACACCATACAGCATTTATTGGAGGACATACCATACCATACAGCATTTCTAACAGGGATACTCCTGGCTATCAGTTCGGGGTAAAGTCTGAATATTCACTTTTGAAGATTAGGTGGCTGCCCCGGCAAACGACCCAAAGACAAGCCCAAGTATATGGGGGTTNTGTACTACCATCCCTTTGTGTAGTTCTCTCCTATTCAAAAGGCTTTTAAGTATGGTTGTAAATTGTCTTTTTCCAACACCAGGTCACCAGTGTGGAGCTCCATATCGTCAGACACACCATACAGCATTTATTGGAGGACATACCATGCAGCATTTCCGACAGGGATACTCCTGGCTATCACTTCGGGGTAAAGTCTGAATATTCAAGAGTGCCAGGGGCAACCACCTAATCTTCAAACGACCCAAAGACAAGCCCAAGTATATGGGGGTTCCAGAGCTTTCCTCCCCACACCTCAACGCAATAATGCACCATTTTCCCTTTGTTTCCATCTTTTCTTCTCAGGGAACTTTCCCAGTACTTTAACACAGTTCCTAAGGGGCTATCAGGTGGGATATCTGGCAGTTTTCCCTTGCCACCACCCATGAGTCCATACAGCTTGCTCTTCCCCTCCCATCTTCCAGACCACCTTCTCTCACACACTCACACGCTCCCTTTATTCATGACTCACTCTCTCACGGGCTATGAGAACTGCACTACTGAAAGGTCTGCACTCCAGTGGTCTCTCTGAGATCTCACTCCCACTCTGGAATACCAACCCCAACCAAACACATCTCCATACAATACTTACTCCTCCCCCAAGTCCTCAAAATGTATGGCGTTCCGCACATTCCTTTATCTAGNTCACATGCTCCCCTTATTCATGACTCACTTGTTCACTGGCTATGAGAACTGCACTCCTGTGGTCTCTTGAGACCCACTCTGGAATACCAACCCCAACCAAACACATCTCCATACAATACTTACTCCTCCCCCAAGTCCTCAAAATGTATGGCGTTCCGCACATTCCTTTATCTAGGGGTCTCATAACGAAAGATCTAGATCCAAGTCTCGGCACCACAGTTTTGTTACAAGTTGCTATAGTTTACCATGACGAAAAAAAAATAACCACTCAATTTTCTCCTGTGGGTAATACAATTTTATTTAGCAAGCAGCAAGTGAGCAAAACAGCACCGGGCAGCCGGGGAGAGTCAGTGCTCCATCAACAGTTCGCAACCCCACAGTTCCTGTACTTCCTCTTTAATACAGTTCTAGCTCAGCTATATGTGTCCTTGCTAGTTTCTGTCTTCATTGTTGCTAGGGGTTGTCTTCTGCCTCTCGTAGATAAAAATNGCCTCTCGGTGGTCGTTGGATGAAGACTGGTAGGTCCCCCCCCCCCTTATCTGGCTAAGGCTCATGCATTCTAGTGGCTTATCTTGCTTTATTTAATAACTGTATGTCCTGAGTAAGCAGTTTCCATTCTCTGTGCTTCGTTTACTTAACAGGCTGTCTTAACTACAACCTCCCCCTCTCCCTTAAGATTTGATTAACAAACACCACATGCTTTATCACACCACCCATTTGAAGGTATCCCAAAGAAAGCTCCTTTGTTGCTGGGCCATGCTGCCTGGAAAACTACTCTTGGGCTTTGTGGCAATTCCTCCACAGCTCCATGTGCTTTCTTAAAGCAGAGCTCACCCACACGCTCAAGCCCTGTTTTCAGCAGCAACATAAGCTGCCAGCCACAGGCCTTCCACTATTCCCAGGGAACTGGGATGCAGTAGAGTATTTAGCAGGCTGTCTGTAAATATTTAGCCTCCTACTCTCAAAAACACTTACCCTTTCCCACTAAACATGTGAATTCCTGCGGTTAACAAATGCTGCTTACCAGTACCTGCAACAAACCAGCAGAAAATAGAATTAAGCTCAGTAAATCGAAGTGAAAGTAAACCTCATCACCCCGGTTCTAAGCAATGTGACACGTGCCTACCATGAGCATTCCACCCTCAGCGGTAGCCCAGTGCTCCACCACCCACACTCTTACACATCCCCCCGAAGCTACGTAAAATCTGCTGGGATCAATACACTCCAAGTAACACACTATTCTAAGGGGCAAAAACACGGTCTTAGTTACTTGCCCTTAATCCCGATCTTCCCCAACTCCTGTCTCACACAGGTAAGGTTCAAGCTAATCAAACTGCAATTTATCTCCAGTTCACTGGATTCTCCTCCCTTTGTAATTCAGGAATTAAGATTCCTTGCCCCACTTATCCTAGATTTTTAACAAAACCTTAGGTGCTAAGGCAGGCTTCAGCTAAACTTTTGCTGTTAACCCCCACTCGCCGCCTGCAATGGAAGTCAATGACTTTAAGCCGATCCAATTCAGACTCTCTCAGAAATTGCTCAAAGCGTTAAGAGCAGCATAACTAGACACAGCCAAGGAGGTTTCGATTTTAATGCAAAATTACCTTTCAGTCAGCACTTCACTCCAAGCTTTCAATCCAGAACTATAAATAATAAAGAAAAGGTACTTTAAGTTAACTGCTCAGTTTCCTTCCCTCCCTCACCTCAGCCATACAGGAAGACACGTGTCCCCTCCCCATGCTCCCCCTCCCGCAGCCATTGAGAATAGCAGAGCTGTTTCCTGCATGGTTTGTCTCCTCTGTAACGGCCCAAGGGCTCAGAGAAGCAGTAGGAATATGCAGGCTGCAGACTCGAGGCCCGGCTTTATCTCCAACGTCGTGGAAGGGGACTATACGTCACGGGCCCGAAGGCCTACGCTCCCTTACGCCACACGGACAGAGCCTGGAGAGAGCGACTTCTCCGGATATCCACGTTGGGTTGGGCCCTGGACAAGACCCACAGAGGCACACGCGTGCCCCCGCTTCTCTGTACACCCAGCCCACAGCCACGACCATACTGCCGATACTCACGTTGGGGCTGGCGAGAGGAGACCGGGCGGCGGCCTGCACAACCTGAAAAATTAATAAGTAAATAAGGTGAGAAGAGGCTGAGGGCAGCGCAGCCAAAGGCGTCTCGGTACCCAGGGCTACTCAGATTTCTACTACGCAAAACTAAGAGCACAAGGCGCTCAGACAAGGCCTTTAGTAACCACCCTAGGGCCAGCCAGGGGCTGCGGAGAGAAAGAAGGAGGCCATGCCAGGACCTACCTGCTACTGCTTCCACCGCCGCCGAAAGAGGTCGAGCGTCTGCGCCTCACGCTATTTATAGAGCGGGAGGGGGCGGGGACAGAGCGCTCGTGCGTACTGCGGGGGCGGAGCGAGCGCTGTCAGGAGGGCGGGGTTTGGCCAGTGGCGGGCGCTGGCGCGTGCGCGGTGGGGAAGCNTAAGGGTTAACAGACGGCTACAACAGCGGTTTTAAAAAAAGTCCTAAAATACTTTTATTCAATAATTAAAATCTGCTGATGAGGAGATGGGCAGACACTGCAATGATTTAGTCTACAGGTGCTGCTGTACAGGCGAAGCTGAGGGAGGTGACCCCAGCTCCTCACACACACACTCTCACCCACCCGCCATCTCCCTCCGCCAGGAGCCGTGGCGGGGCCTGAGGGCATTGGCACAGCACTGAGGTCTGGGGACAAAGCCAGGCCTTCTCTCCATCCCCCCAGCCTCCTCCGTCCTGCTTCCCGTGAAGTGGCAGCGCTCAGCAGGGCTGGGGTTGGAGCAGGAGGCAGCAGTGGCCCCAACACCGCAGTATTTTGTACAAAACCTCCCGTGTAGGAAGAACCAAGATGAGCTCCTGCTCAGACAAGAAAGAACATCCTTTGTTAAGGTCACTTTTGAAACCCTTTCTTCCCCTCTCTTCCAGCCACAGAGTGGAAGGATCAGGTTTCCAGTTAAGTTGTTGGAGGGATTTTTAAGCTGTAAAAATGAGTCAAAGGCAAATTTCACCCTGGTTTGGGAGAGTTTAAAAACAGCGGAGGGAGCAGAAGCCACAATAAAATAAAATATAAAAAATAAAATGGGCTTCTTTCACAGCTTCCCCAAATTAAAAAGGTTTTAAAAGGCAACAGTCGTTTGTTTTCCTGGTTCTGTTAGAATTTGTTAAACAAGCTGGAGAGCTCAAGATTGCAGCGGGAGGAAGTGGGGAGGGAATGTTTTCTCTGTTTCGATCATGGGGTTGGTTTTCCTCTCTTTTTGTTGTTTTTGTTTGGGTTTATTTTTTTACAAAAAAAAAAAAACAAAGATAAAGATGCAGCATTGTGTTAATATCTATACAATTCCCTTCCAGGACAACGAACAACGAACCGTTGGTCAGTAGTGATTCAGGACGTTTAAGGACATGAGAGAGACGCAAGTGAAACCATCCAAATCATGAGGGACAGCTGTCTGCCAGGGCAGCACCCATGCAGGGTTCTCTGTACACAACTAATATACACACACAGTGCTTCTCAGCACACCCGCTCGCTGCTCCTCAGCTTCCCAACACTAGAGCTGCCTTTTGTTATTGCCCCTCCCTCCTCTTTGTAAAGAAGGAGGAAATGAAGGAGTTGCAGTCCCCCAAAATGAGTTGCATTTCCCCGAAGAGGAGTTGCAGTCCCCCCGAAGGAGTTGCATTCCTCCGGCAGAAGCTGCAGCCCCCTAAAAGGAATTGCAGGCCCCCAGGAACTGCATTTTCCCAGAAGGAGCTGCAGTCCCCAAAAATGAGTTTCATCTCCCCAGAAGTTGCAGTCTCCTCACAAGGAGCTGCATCCCCAGAAAAGGAGCTGTAGTCCCCCAGAGGGACTATATATAGCTGAGAAGGGGGTTGGGGGATGATCTGTTGGTTCACACACGTGTGTTCTGGTGAGGATGCAGGCGCCAGGGCAGGGGGATATTGCAGAGCCGCATGAGGTATAGTGTTCAGTTGCAGCCTGGTGTTAGTTCCAGTGAAATGCTACATTCCAACAGCACCTCCCCTTCCCTGGCCGCAAGCCCTTTACTCTGGATATGTTTTGAAGGCAAATCTTGGAAGAGCCGAGGTTCCACCCTCGCTGTATTGCCTAGGAGAGGGATGCAGAGGACTTCCAGTCTCTTGCTTCCTTCGTGGAAGATTATGGTCGGTGGTACCTAAAAGGCAAGTGAGAAATCCCAGTGTCAGCCTTGGGAACGGTTACAGATGGCCAAAGGATGAACTCAGTGATTTCTGAACTCTCCGCCCTCAGAGAAGCTGTTAGCATAAAATTATTTCAGCTCTATCTTAAAGGCTGAACAAGAGCCAGCAGGGAGCCCAGGTGGCACCAAAGGCATTCTGGTTTAGATCAGTAATAGGGTGGCCAGCAGGACTAGGAACATCATTCTCCGCCTGTACTCAGCACTGGGGAGGCCTCTCCTCAAGTTCTGAGGGAGCTGGGGTTGTTTAGCCTGGAGGAGACTTATGGGGGTCCTCCTCCCTCTCTCCAGCTCCCTGAAGGGAGGTTGTAGTCAGCTGGGGGTCAGGCTCTTCTCCCAGGCAACCAGCATGAGGATGAGGGGGCAGGGCGTGAAGCTGCCAGGGCAGGGTTAGGTTGGATGTTAGGAAGCCCTTCCTCATTGAAAGGGGGATCAGAGCCTGGACTGGACTGCCCAGGGCAGTGGTGGAGTCCCCGTGTCTGGAGGTGTTGAAGCACAGCCTGGCTGTGGCCCTTAGTGCCCTGGTGTGATGTTAGGTGCTGGGCTGGGCTGGATGAGCTCAGAGGGCTTCTCCAGTCTCCCTAATTCTGTGAAACAGCCACACAGGGCAGCTGTTGGGGCCCAAAGAATCGACTGGGCCATCATTCACAAGTCACCCCTAGCCAGGATGAGCTGCCTACCAAGATGTTGTACCCCTCATACATGGCTCCAGTCCCAGAAACACACTGTGCAGCTGCCAGGTCACACTGGCTTCAGTTATACCCCAAACCACCCAGTATGGAAGCCCCAGTTTCAGGAAGAACAACTCAGTGCTGTCTCCTACTCCTCCAGCCACCAAGACCACCAGCACAGCAGACTGAGAGATTAAATCCCCAACTGCCTTGGGGTCATTGTTCTCAGGTTTTAACGTTTGCCTCCTGGTATTCTCCCTGCAGTGTAGCTGAAACTCTGAGTCACTCTCTCACCTCGTGAACTGCTTGCTGTCCTCATGGACTTCCATTTCACAGCTCTTGAACTCATTCAGCTCCTTCCGGATTGCAGCCTGCACAAAGGAGGGAGAGAGATCATTATCTCTTGCTCTGGCACACCCAGATCACCCACTGCCCCGGCTCTCAAAGGAGCTCAGATTAGGCAAAAGAAGGCTCTGTACCTCCACCCACCTCCACTCGGGCCGAGTTTACAACAGGTTTGAGCTCAGAGCTCACAGTCCCTCGGGTGAGGGAGGAGCTGAGACTGCAGCAGCCAGTACAGCTTTCACAGCCCATCCACACCAGGTTGATTTAATCTGCCCTACACTGAGGGCCAGGTAGTCCCCCCCTTCTCTGCCAGCTCAGGCCATGCAGATTCTGTCCCCTTAGGCTCCACACCCCTGCAAGAGGGGGCAGGAGCAGGGCTGGGTGCAGCACTGGCTGAAGGGACACTGGTGGGTCTTGGTGGGGTGGCCCGAGGGAAAGATGCAGAGGTGAAACAAAAGGAACAGAGCAAATCTCCTCGGATCATGCTCTGCACACAGGACACCCCGATCTTCCTTCTCTCCCCACACTCCCGATTTACCTTGTCAGCTGGTGTTAGCTTTGTCCACGGCTTATCCGCTCGCCGGTCGTAGTCCTGAGCGTCTGTTACTTCTACGTATTCATTAAACCTCAGGATCTTCCTGGCCTGCAACTCGGCCACCGTTGGCCTTTGGCTAAGCTGGACAGCAGCAAAACAAAGTGAGTGAGTTTGGGCCCTGTCTGCAAAGCAGCTCAGGACTAAGGGACTAAGCACCCCCATGTTAGGTAAAACCAGTTCCCTCGCTGGGCCCGAGTGACAGACCCTGTGAGGTCTGCAAGGGGGCAGGCAAACCCTCTCGCAGACTGTGATCCTGGGTGGATTATGAGGCCAGGCAGGGCACAACCAAGGCCAGGGAGAGACCGAGGTGTTGGGGAACAGCTAGTATAAGGGTGAGCCCTGCATGACACTCTGAAACCAGTCCGTTCCCCACTTCAGCAGCACCACCACCACTGGGAAGCTCCTCCCAGCCGAGAGTAACGTGGATATTACGGCTCAGAGTGGCTGTTGCTCTGCTGTTCCTTCACAAATGAGTTTGGGGAGGCTGGTGTGAAAGTGGTGGCCACTGTGTTACACAGCCAGGCCAGTGCCACAAACCTCCTGAGTGCCAGGTGCCAACTTCTCATCAAGCTTCTTACGCTTGATGCCAGCTCTGATCTGTCGCTGACAAACATGGCTGCAGTGCCAACGCCTCACTGTCGGTGACAGGCCCCGTTCCAGAGTCACCACAGTCAGGGGGCACTGGGGATGCTTACACAACAGCCCCATGACTTCACCCACAGCAAGGAACCCATGGGAGGCTAGTGGCCACCACCATCCCCACCAGCTCAGCCAGATGGCCAGCACAGCACGTGGCCAGCAGTACCTTTCTGGTGAGCCTGCGCTTGATCTCTCGCTTCTCAGCTTGACGGTCGGCTTCATTTTTCGCTGGGGAGAGGAAAGAAAAAGCCCCAAATATGAGTTTTCTATTCAGATCAAGGCTTTGACAGGTGCTCTGTGGACGGGAACAAAGGCAGGTATCGAGCACACAGCACATGATCCTCATAGCTGATGCTCACGCTGGTGGCTGCTCTTCAAACTCAGGATACCCTCAGCACCCCCCCAGTGACAGTGGCAATCAGGATGACATTAAAAATTAACATCCCACTTGAGCTGCTGCACAGAGCTCCTGGACTAACAGTTTAAAAAGAGTAACAGCAGAGATAAATATTCTACAAGGAAACTTCCTGGACTGACGTTTCCCTGTCCTCAAGATGTTTAGTGGGAACTCTATTAGAGCAAGGTGTGGCCAGAGGAAACAGCCACAGGCTGAGCAGCGACCTGCTGCTTTCGGGATCAGGCAGTACCACTGCTCTACCGTCTGGACTGCAAATAAAAGTTCAGCCCAAGCAGAACCACCTCTGTCAGACACAGAATCACAGTGTTAGGAACTGGAAGGGACCTCAAAAGATCATTCACTCCAATCCCCCTGCCAGAGCAGGAGCCCCTAGATCCAGTGGCACAGGCACAGTCCAGGTGGGTTTGAAATGTCTCCAGAGAGGGAGACTCCACAAACCCCCAGGGTAGCCTCTTCCAGTGCTCTGGCACCCTCACTGGGAAGATGTTTCTTTTCTATTTATGTGGAACCTCCTCTGTTCCAGCTCTCACCCGTCGCCCCTTGCTGTGTAACACCAGAGTCTTCAACACTTCTTACGCTCTACCTCGAGGTACTGTGGTTAAGGTCTGATTTTATCCAGAGCTGGTTCCTGACAGTAACAAAGCACTGGGAAAATCACCGGAGCTGCTTTACAGAGGTTTAACCAAAACGCTTTCCTCCACCAGGGCACTTCAAACAGATTGCAGTTTAGAGGCAAAAGTACCACACTACTCAGGACCACTAGAGAAGCATCACTCACGTTGCAGTATGTTCCTCTGCTCCAGTTCTTCTGCTGTGGGTCTCTGGCTCAGTCGCCTAAAGAAAAGTTTGATAAGAGTGTGATGTTCAATGTGGTCATTGAGTGGTAGGGGATAAATCACACAATCCCAGAATGATTGAGGCTGGAGAAGCCCTCTGAGCTCAACAAAGCCCAGCTCAAGACCTAACAACACATCAGGGCACAAAGGGCCACAGCCAGGCTGTCCTTCAACACCTCCAGACACAGGGACTCCCCCACTGCCCTGGGCAGTCCAGTCCAGGCTCTGAGCCCCCTTTCCATGAGGAAGGGCTTCCTAACATCCAACCTAACCCTGCCCTGGCAGCTTCAGGCCCTGCCCTCTTGTTCTGGTGCTGGCTGCCTGGGAGAAGAGCCCCCATCTGACTACAACAGTCATCCATCTCCTTTCAGGGAGCTGAAGAGAGCGAGAAGGTCCCCCCTGAGTCTCCTCTTCTTCAGACTGAACACCCACAGCTCTCTTAGCCCCTCTCCTCATCAGACTTTCCCTCCAGTCCATGCACCCGCTCACTCTTGAAGGATGTGGTTTAATGGAGACCTGGCAGGGCTGGGTTGACAGCTGGACTCTAAAAGATCTCTTCCAACCAAATGACTGTGAATCTCTGTGTAAGTGCACTGGGAGAGGAGAAGTCACTGTTCAACACCCAATCTCTGTAGTCATTGAGAAACTTATTCCCTGTGAGGCTGACAGAGCCCTGGCCCAGGCTGCCCAGAGAGATTGTGGAGTCTCCTGCTCTGGAGCCTTTCAAATCCCCCGGATGCTCCTGTGTGACCTGTGCTAGGGGATCCTGCTCTGGCAGGGGGGTTGGACTGGGTGATCTCTAAAGGTCCCTTCCAACCTCAGTCTATGAGATTTTCCCCTCCCAGCCCATTTCACCTCTGAAAGCAGAGGCTTGCCAGGAGATACTGCTCCGATCCAGGAGAAACTTCCAACCTTTATAACCAAGCAGGAAAAACATCACTTGGCCTCCCAGCCCTGACCCAGCAGCAGTGCCAACCACCCATCATATGCACCAGCACTGGTTTTGTCCGATCCCAGCCCTCCTCTGCTGTGCCAAGGTCTCACACATTTACACCCTCCTCTGCTCTTCGTACCTGATCAGTGTTGTCCCAATCTGGTGCCGAATTTCATTCCACTCCTCCTTGCTCTTGCGAGGGAAGACAATCTTCTCCTCCTGCACTGTGGTTGTGTTCCCCAGCTTCATAGCCAGCGTGTCTTTCCTCTTAACTTTATTTGCCAGCGTGCCTGCAGGGAGGAAGAGCGATGGGACGTGACTGAAGGCTGCAGTGCCTGAGCACAGTGATGTGAGCCCCATACCCCTGGCAGTTGTGCTCTCCCCCTGGGGTTTGCTTTCCAAACTCAGCTCTCCAGCTAGTCATGACAACAACAAACAACACCGCTGTGTGATGCCCATGGGGCTCACCTAATGCGACCCCCAGCTGATGGGGTGAGACAACACAAGCTGGTGCAGGAGCCTTCTGCAACTGGAACAGATGAGCATACAGGGCTGGCTGTGGAGCCTTTGAAAAAGCAAGGAAGAGGACATGTGGTTCAGCACAAAACCAAAAGCCAGCAGCTTTGAAGCTCTGTGTGAACTCACTCTTTGATCCACATCTCAACACAGCCCGGCACGAGTTCAGCAGAAAGTGAAAAAAAAAAAGCCAGCTGCAATGTCAAAGCCTTACTGTTATGGCTTTCATCTTCTTCCTCATCCTCATCATCTTTGTACAGGATGGGCCCCTCCGAGTCCGAGTCGCTCATCCCTTCATCTCCTTCCTGCTCCTCCGGCAGGACCTGGGGTACCAGTCTGGGGATGACTGTGACTGATGGCACATCCCCAATATACACACGAGGGCCTGAGTTCTGCTCTTCTTCCTGGTCATATTCTTCCTCTTCCTCATCGTCTGGACTAACGAGAAGCACACTATTACACCTCTTACACACAGCACAGGGGAATACCCCCAAGACCCACACCTCAGCCTGAGGAAGGCAGCTCCATGGGTATCCAGGAACCAGAGACTCAAAACAGACCCATGATCACAGACTCACAGAACGATTGAGGCTGGGAAAGATCTCCAAGATCATCTATTCCAGCCCAGGACGTAAGGTCACCCCATCGACCACACCAGGCCACTAAGGGTCACAGCCAGGCTGTCCTTCAACACCTCCAAACACAGGGATCCCACCACTGCCCTGAGCACCCTTTCCATAAGGGCTTCCTTACATCCAACGTAACCCTCCCCTGGCAGCTTCAGGCCCTGCCCTCTCATCCTGGCACTGGTTACCTGGGAGAAGAGCCCGAACCCCACTCCACTGCAACCTTCTTTCAGGGAGCTGGAGAGAGAGAGAAGGTCCCCCCTGAGTCTCCTCTTCTCTGGGCTAAACAACCCCAGCTCCCTCAGCCTCTGCTCATCAGCCTTTCCCTCCAGTCCCTTTCTCAGCCTCATTGCTCCTCTGGTCCTGCTCTAGCCCCTCAACTCTTTCTTGAAGTGAGGCGCTTGGAACTGCCCCCAGAACTCGAGGGGAGGCCTCCCCAGAGCTGAGTACAGGGAGAGAATGATGTCCCTAGTCCTGCTGGCCACAGTACTGCTCATCCAAACCAGGATGCCATGCACCATCCCTTGTCCCCAGAGCACTAGAGCTCTGGCAGAGGAAGTGCCAGAGGCATGTTGTGTGCAGCCCTTTCACCTCCTTACTTTGGGACTTGCAGGTTCAACACAGTTGTAACAGACTGTCCTTCTTCCACCTCTGTTTGCAAACCAAAAGGCTAAGGAAGGGTGAAATCCAGGACCCTGTTTAGTCTTGGTGCAGTTAATGACAGCGCTGCACTCCTGGCACCAGCCTGTGCTTGCAGTCTGGAACCCATTTCCTTTTGTGAGCAATAAATCCTCAGAACCAGGATTAACTTTGTGGGGAAGCCACCCCTAAGAGGCTGCAACTTGGTTCCAGCCAACATGGTTTCTAGGCTGTGGCACAAACCAGCTCTGCCCAGAGACCTCCTCACGGCTCCAGAGAATTAGGGAGCAGGACAACAACCCATGAGAGCGCAGTGCGACCCACACTGCTGTGGGAAGTACTCACACTTTGAGCATCTCGATGGTGACAGGCAGAGACCTCGTCCTGCCCAGGGTGCCGTTGTCTTCTCCAAAGCCGTCATTCTCGAAGAGCAGTGAGTGAGCCCTGTGTGAGCCCTCGGCAGGTGGTGTGACGGGCAGGGGACTGGCCAGAGCCTGCTGGATACGGATGTGCAATGGGACTGGGGGCAGGCGAGGCAGCACATGAGGTTCCCCGAACCCTTGCTCTGCCATCCTCTTTGATGCTTCTGAGGACCTGAAGGCTTCAGGAGGAGGAAGAGGAGTCTCTTTGGGGAGGTCCAGGGAGCGCGGAGGGTCCAAGGCAGGGGTGGGAGCAGGCAAAGTCATGCGCGGGGGCTCTGGGGGGACGTGTGTGGGCAGCGGCGGTGAAGGTGAGGGTGGTGGGTAAGTGGAGGTCATGTGTGTGGGCATCGGTGCAGGGCGGTTCGATGTCACCAGCCTGTCGTTTGGGAGCTTGGGAGCGACTGCCACCTCTGCCGTGTGGTTGGGCAGGAGGCCTCTCTTCGGTGGGAGCGGAGGGGAAGGCTTGGACAAGGCTGTACCGCTGTTCAACGCCTGAGACAGTTCAGCTGGAAAGAAAAACCACAAAAGCTGTGATGTTTAACGCGGCCTTTCCCAGATACCCTGCAGCAGTGCGGAGCACACCTGGCACAGCACTCAGAGTCCTGGACAGAGCAGCTTCTGCTACCTTCCTGCTAGAACACAGTGCCAGAAATAACTGGGTTGCAAAAGCCTCTAGACTTTGTCCTTCCTGCAGCAAAGGTGAGAGTTGGGAGAGCAGCCAGGAACAAGCAGACTGGGAGAGGTCTGTGCAGCCTGCTGCTCTGGAGACAGAAAAGCAGCAGCAGCCCTCAATGACAGCAGATGGAGCTCACCCAGCCCAGCCAAGGAGCGCAGGTATGTAGGGCAGGCACTGTCCGGCTATTTACAGCATAGGTTTGCAAAGGAATCTGAGACATCCAGGACATCCCAGGCTCCCCCAGGCTGTTACTGCTCCCTTCCACATCACAAAAAAAATCCCCTGTTGTGCAAATCTCCATCAAAGGCAAAAGCAGGTTGAGCTGCACACAGAGCTGTGCTGTCACAGCATTACAGAATGACAGAGGGACATAGAAGGGACCCCTGTAAGAGCATGATCTGCCAGGGCAGCTCACACAGCACTGCATCCAGGCAGGATCTGAATGTCTGCAGAGGAGACTCCACATTCTCTGTGTGAGGTGTCCCCCAGGAACACCTCACTGCCTCCTCCAGGATGATGATCTGCTATACTCCCTCTGCTCTCTGCTCCTTAAACCCCACCACTTTTCCACAAGCATAAAATACAAAAAACTTACAAAGCCACCTAAGACCCTCGAGACAGCAAAGTTTATCTGCTGCGAGATGGAGGAGAAAGGGAGACGGTATGCTGGCTCCTAGGAAACAAGTTGCACTCTGAAACCTACTCTCGGTTTTAGGACCTTGTAGCTTGTCACAGTCACTTCTCAACAACCTCTTGGGTTTGGAAAGGTTTCCCCGGCTGGTTGAAGAGGCCCGGGATGGGTCCTGCAATGGTGGGGAGCTGGGAGGAACCCTCAGAGCCAGACACCACCAGAGGGTGCTGCAAGCGGCGAGTGCTTCCCCCAGATAAGACTGCGGAGCTGGAGAGGGGGGCACATTTTTGGGATGGTTAGCATTTTCAGACTTTCCCCTCGTAGATTAAGGGGCAGATTGTGCAAAACACCGAGTACCCTCAGCTCTGGTCAGCTTCAGCCTACAGGGATTCCAGTATCTCCTCAGCCGTGCTCGAAGTCTGGCAGGACCCGGCACCACTCACCTTTGGCTAATAACTAATTCTGAAGGCATCAAGTAATGAAAGCAGACAGAAAAGTGCTGGGTACTGCCCGGAGCACCCTCCCAGGGCAGCTATAACCCTAGTACTCTGACGGCACAGCCCCCTGTGATGTGCCAGCACTGCAAGACCTGGTCCTCTGGCCCACACCACTGCTGCTGCTGCTGAAACTCTCCAGCAGCACCCAGCAGCCATCAAACTCCTGGCCAGTGGGACAGAACTGCTTGGCTCGATCTGTCAGACCACTGCAGGCTACATTCTTCCTTCCCAAAAGCAAATGTTTCCTGGGCCTTAATAGGAATTCTCCCCAGGATCCACAAGGGATCATTTCCAGGGGAGCAAAGGGGTGATGGGAACATTCAGTCCATCCCTCCCAGCATCAGGTTAGAACACCAGCAAGAAGGCCAAGTCAGGGCCCAGGTCAAAGAGCTGGGGAGAGCTCACAAAGCGTCCCAGCTTCTGCTGCTGCTAGCTATCCACAGCAACACGAGGCTCTTGCAGCAATGACGAGTACTGCAGACCCAGCTGAATTGGCCTTGCAGAGAGCCTCACCCTGTATCTGCATCCTTCCCCAGGAGACACAAGCAGGGCTGGCTGCTCTCTTCCCTCAGGTGCCCCAAGCCCAGTCCCACACTGCTGGGGAGAGGCTGGATCCAAACATCTGCTGTCTCCAGCCACAGTGGATTTATTCCACAAGAACCTCCTGCAATGAGTGCTGGGGCTTTTCAAACGCCAGCTGTGATGTGTGCAAGCAGCTTACAGGAAACAAGAAAGTATTTGATGGAGAGCAGGCTAATCATGCTGCTCAGCCATACAGGCGGCTTTAATGCCACAGCAAGGTCGCTTGGCCAACCTGCTGGAGTGAGGAGAGGCCTTGAGCACAACAGAGATGCAGTGTGAACCAAAAGCCCTCTCACACATGGTGATCTTCCACTGCTGCCTCCCATTCCACACCTGGGTGACACCTTCAGTCTCTGCCGTAACAGCACAGACCTGTCTGATCTTCCCAAGAACCCTCCTCACCAGCTGCTCCTAATCCAGTCCAAAGATGAACTGGTGGGCTGTGAAAAAGGAACCAGCCATCACCTGTTGGGAAGCTGCCTTGTTTACTCCAGCAACAGAACATCTTCAAGACCTCTGGAGCTCCATGAAGAGAGCAGGGCCTTGTTTCATCTTTACACAACTCCCCTTAGAGAAGTTAAATGACAGCTGAGCTGATTTACCCACGGGTCAGGCCTTGAGGACAAGACTGACAGAGCAGCACTGGTCTGAGACTTTAGAGAAGCAGCCTGACTGTAACCAAGGGAGTCTGAGTTATCCTCTCTGCACCAAGTGGCAAACACATGCCCCAGTGTGGGGGGGTGGCAGTGCTCTGGGGGGTTGCGGGTATTTTTTTTTTCCAAAAAGCAGCCATCAGATCTGTCCAGAGAGATCTGGCCAGGCTGGGTCAGTGGGCAGAGGCCAACGGGTGGAGGTTTAACAGGGCCAAGGGCAGGGGCCTACACTCTGCCCACAGGAATGCAGACTGGGGGATGAGTGGCTGGAGAGCAGCCTGGCAGAGAGGGACCTGGCAGCACTGGGTGACAACCGGCTGAACAGGAGCCAGCAGGGTGTCCAGGTGGCCAGAAAGGCCAAGGGCATCCTGGCTTGGATCAGCACTAGTGTGGCCAGCAGGACCAGGGACATCATTCTCCTCCTCTACTGGGTACTGGGGAGGCCTCCCCTCGAGTTCTGGGGGCAGTTCTGGGCCACACGTTTCAAGAAAGAGATTAAGGGGCTGGAGTGGGTCCAGAGAAGCAACGAGTCTGGGGAAGGGACTGGAGGGAAAGGCTGATGAGCAGAGGCTGAAGGAGCTGGAGGTGTTCAGTCTGGAGAAGACGAGACTCAGGGGGGGACCTTCTCACTCTCTTCAGCTCCCTGAAGAGATGTTGTAGTCAGCTGGGGTCAGGCTCTTCTCATGACACCCAGTGCCAGGATGAGAGGGCAGGGCCTGAAGCTGCCAGCGGAGGGTCAGGTTAGATGTTAGGAAGCCCTTCCTTACAGAAAGGGTGATTAGAGCCTGGTCTGGACTGCCCAGGGCAGTGGTGGAGTCCCTATGTCTGGAGGTGTTGAGGGACAGCCTGGCTGTGGCCCTCAGTGGCCTGGTGTGGCCGCTAGGGCCCTAACATCAGGAGAAGCCCTCTGAGATCCTCCAGCCTCAGTCATTCTGTGATTGTGATCTCACTGGCCACAGCCCCACAAAGCAAAAACCTCAGACACCATCCACCAACCCCAGCTGTCCACCGCACAATCCCAGCCCTCAGCAAAGCACCAGCATTTGATTTAAAGCAGTGTCTTACAGCCAACAGAGCCATTCCTTCAACTCTTCCTGCATCACCCAACCTGCCCAAAGCAGGGAGGGACTCCTTGCTGCAGGGAGCTGCTTGAAATAACTGTTGGCCAGGGGAAGTCTCATGGCAGAAGGCTCTAGTAACGACCCAGGACATGTGTGCTCTGGCTTAATACCAGCAGAGCTTCTGAGTTCAGCCTGCACCATAGTCAGGAAAGAGTCCACACATTCAGGAAAGAGTTCAGCACACATTACCTAAAAATCTTCCCTTAGGAAGGGAAGACTCTGAGCAAAGGCTCCCAAACATTCCCAGGTACAAACTGTAGCTCAGGGAGGCACTCACCGATTACTGAGTTGCTATTTCTGTTGACGGGCTTGGGAGGAGGGATGGGAGGCTGTTTGACAGGAGCTGTGCTGGTTGTACTGGTGGGAACAGTAGTGTTGGCACTGGCAAGAGCTGGGGGCAGAGTCCTGGGGGCTGGGGAAGGGGCAACTGTGGAATTGACTGTCTTTGCCACAGCGGGGGCTGTAGTGGAGGGTGCAGTTTTTGCAGTGCTGCTGGCAGGCGCTGGATCCTTTGCCTGCACTTCGTTTCCCTCCTGGGAAGCGGAGGGAGGTCTTTTGGGAGGAAGCAGAGGCTGTTTGGGAACATGTGGCTCCTGAGGTGGTTCCAGTTCAGACCCAGAGTGGCTGCTGGATGAGCCTGCAAAGGGAGACATCTCATTTTGAGAGACTGGAGGGCCTTGGGAAGACTGGGAAGAATCAGGTGGGATCTAGAAGAATCAGGAGGAGCTGATTTTGCTCATAGGTGGTTTTCTCACCCTGCCTTTTCTTTGGCTCCTCGGCTGGAACAGACTTCCTAAGGCTGGATGGTTTCAGGGCCTCTTCCTCCTGGCTGGTCGTGTTACAAACTCCAGGACCACCAATGGGCACTGTGTGGCCATTCTTCAGTGCAGAGGGGTTCTGTTTGTCTGGTTCTTCACCATCTGCAAAGGGACATGAGAGGAGAGAAGCAAACAGAAAACACACCTTCAGATTCAGACACAGAAACAGGGCTGAGCCGAGCACAGCACTGTCTCTTTGGCTTTTTGAAGAGCTGGTCTGCAGCTCCTTCTGCAAAGGAGCACACAGCAACTTGATTTCACAATCAACAAGCAAACCAGCACAGCCCTGTGATCCACCAAGTGTTTCTCTTCTGCAACAACATCTTAATCTACCACCGTGTTTAGAAATGACTGTGTTTAAGACTAGTACCAGTATGCCCGGTGCTGTGCCTCAAGGAGCTGCAACTGCGGTTAAAAACCTCAAAAACCTCTGTCTGTATCTGCCCGCTCTTAGAGAAGGTTCACAAATCCTCTGCTGCAATACCAACCCCAAGGTGAGCCAAGTCATCCGGACAGGCAACAGTGGATTTTGATGAAGTCTTCAAATGAACTGGTGCACCTCTGTTTTCCTTCTGTTCCTGCCCTGTAACCGAAGCCACTGCTCCACCCAAACCAGCCCAACTCACTGTTTTCATCTTTGTTTTAGTGACAGACTGTGTTGTGCTTTATCTTGACTGCTTCTGCGGAGTTTCCCAAATGTTAGAAGCAAGGAAAACAACCCCAAAGCCATCCTCTCTGCAGCTCCTGCTTCTGAGAGCACTTCAATCCCTGTGAGGAAATACTCAAAACCATGCCCTGCCTCTGCCATTACTCTGACAGACCAGCTCTTGCTAATATTATTCCCCAAACCAAAGCTGGCACCTGTCTTGATTTGCCCCTGCTGATTATTTTCCACCTCATGAGAACATGATTCCTCACCATCTGATTAACAATCCTTCCCCTCTTCATTCTGCCATCTCTCATGCAGCTGCAGCATAAGGAGGTCACGGGCTCTCCCCACCCAGTGTCAGACCCAGCACAGTCTGCTGCTGGTTTATTCCACTGCCCTCCTGCTCCCCCAGGGTATCACAGCTCCCCTTCCCTAACCTGCTGAAAGCACCGACACCAAGAAGCCTAAAGGTCCCCAGGCTGTTTCTTTCCTGCAAAACCCAGCACTGGATCCCAAGAGGAGATGGGGGATGGTGCTGCCTCATGGCTTAGCTGCTCATCCCTGAAACGCAGGAAGTCCAGGCAACAAGGAGAGGGAGTTTCCTCCCCAGCCAGGGCTGAAACTCAAGAGACCAGCAGAGCTTTTTATAGCAGCAACAGCCTCTGGTTAGTTGAGGGAGATGGAACGACACGATCCAGCTCTCCTTACTCCTCACACTTTGCACAACCTTTCAGCAGGAGCTGCTGCTCCTCACAGCCTTCTCACATCACCTCACTCCTGTCCTCAGCTCCAGGCACTTCCCTCAAGGTCAAGATGGTCCAACACCAGCTTCTTTTCTTACTGGGAGCCCAGCACAAGCTGTTGACTGCCAGCCACAAGGGCAGCACGGCCTCCTCTCCTGGCTGCACCTCTTCCCCACCTCCTCGTTCAGTCATCTCAAAGGCTTTGCAGCATTGCTTCCCCTAAGGTCAACTGCCCTCGCAAAGGAAATGAAAAAGCAAACACAACAATTCACCAGCACCATCTTATGACCTCCCCAAGTGTCTTGAACTTGTAGAAGGGATTAAGATAATCTAACCCTCCTGACAATGCTGTCTGCTCCCTCATCCCTTGGGGTTTGCACTTTGGCCAGATTAAAGCCATCTTCTGCTTCTTAAGCCAGATCAGATGACTCAAAGCAGAAAAGAATTCCATCTCTTTGCCACGCTCCTGTTCCACCCTCATGGGTTGGAGGATCTCTCCTCTGTCAGCTCCAGTTGGAGGTTTGTTACCCAAAAAGCCTTTGATCTCTCTTCCACAGTTTCACACTGTGACCTCATACACTGCTGTAGCCCAGTGAACTCTTCCTATGGCCTGGCATTTGCACCCTCGGGTGGCTGCAGACACCTCTCATTACTGTAGCTGCAAACAACTGCGTTCAGGCCTTTCCTCTCAGTTTTGCTTTCAGTGGTTTGGTCTGAAAACCACTTCTTCACCCACTGCTTTTCCACTTTGCATCTTTTTCAGCAGAACCCTGCTGTTTGCATCAGGTCCTGGCGGCCTCTGCAATTTGTCTTTGGAGGTGAAATCTCAAGTTGCTCAAACGCAAAGACCACACTGCCCTCCAGACAGGCAGACTGGGATCCCAGCAGACGTCCTGCCCTGGCACCCATGGCCCTCACACACAGCCAGGTCACAGACACGTAGGGTGGTTTGGGGTTGGAAGGGACCTTCAGAGCTCCTCCAGTCCCACCCCTTGTCTTGCGCAGGGCCATCCCCAACTAGAGCAGGTTGCTCAGAGCCCCTGGGTCCAACCTGAGCTGGGATGGGGCTTCTCCCAGCTCTCTGAGCGGCCAGGGTCTTCCCACCCTCAGCACCAACTTCCTTCTATCTTGTCTTAATCTTCCTCTTTTAGCTCAAAGCATCACCCCTTGTCGTGTCACAGCAGCCCCTGCTGAAAAGCCCATCCCCATCTCTCTTATCAGCCCCTTTAAGTAGCAACAGGTCACACCAAGGTCTCCCCGAAGCCACCTTCTCTCCAGGCTGACTATATGATGAACTCCCCTGGCTGGGAAGTTATTTTGTCAGAGTGGCCCCAACTCAAAGACATCAGGGGTGGCAGAAAAGCTGTTAAGGCTCCTCTGCCAGCAGGGAGCTCAGCCATGATTAACGGGCACCACACCATGAAGCATCTGATGTGCAGCTCTTTGAGGTGCCCCTACCCAAGCACCTCCAAAATTATCAGTTGGTTTCTCTTCCCAAGCCTAAAGCTTTGAGGTCAGAGCCATCAGGTCAGCACTTCTCCCACAGCCATCAGAGTGGGGTCTGGAGTATGGCAGAACAAGCTGGGGACAGTGAGTGTGTCAGGAGACCTCAGCAGACTGCTGAGCAGAGGAGCAGGAGGGGAAGTGACACAGAAGGGGCCTCAGACAGAAAAATGGCCAAGACAGGAACTGGGTCTTTTTGGCAACACCTTCCCAGCTGAACAGGCTGCTGCCACCCTCCTTGCCAAATGAAAAGCAGGACATATAGGAAGAGGGCAAGACAAAAGGACAGGAACCCCATGAGCAAAGAGCCCCTAGATGTTTCCTCCCCAAATAAAAGGAAGGCTGTGGGGATGAGGTTTTGCTGGAGGAAAATTGTAGAATCATGGAATCATCAAGGTTGGAAAAGACCAAGTCCAACCGTCCACCCTACAACCCCCAACCACTAACTCAGCTCTTCAAAAACCTTGGGCTGCCCAGTTGTTGAACCCCTCCAGGGATGGTGTCTCCACTCCCGCCATGGGCAGCCTGTTCCAAGGCCTCCCCACTCTTTCTGGGAAGACATTTTTCCTAAGATCCAGTCTGACCCTCACCTGGCACAACCTGACCCCAGTTCCTCTGCTCCTATCATCAGTCCCTAGGGAGAAGAGGCCACGACCTGCCTCACTCAACGTCCCTTCAGGGAGCTGTAGAGAGCAGTGAGGTCTCCCCTCAGCCTCCTCTTCTCCAGGCTGAACAGCCCAAGATCAGCTGCAGAGAAGACAGACAGGAGGGGGAGAAGTTCCTTTGCACTCACCCTGCTCAGGGTCTTCCAAGAGAACCCCTCTTTTGACCAGCTCCTCTCTTGGCTTTCGCATTGAAATCTTCCGCTCTAAAACTGAGAGTAAATTGGGAAATCAAAAAAAAAGCAGCCCTTAGAAAACAGGGGAAGCTGGAAGTTCAAGAGGAGAGGTTTGTTTTTTTAAAGAGATTCTCTGGAGGAAATAAAAGGGCTTCAGATTTCACCAGTTCTGCATGGCTTAAGAAGAGGGCGGAGGGACTGCACGTTGGGGCCTGCACTTCACACTAGATGGGTGATGGTGGAGCAAACCCTCCCTCCCCTCCCACTGCTCGGGGAGGTTCCTGGCAAGAAAGGAATTTATTTGTCTGAAAGGCCTGCTCCACAGCAGGGTGTTTCTGGAGAGGCTGCAGGTGCTGCTCCCTCACCAGAGTCCCTTTTTGGTTCCTATTGTTTCACCAGCACTCATGCCTGTGACAGCAAGCTCTTCCCACTAGCCAGATGGCCAGTGATGGGTTTCCCAAGTGGAGAGAGAACCTCCCACCCAGCCCTGATCACTCTACCTTCTGAAGTCTCCTTAAATTTGTCACTGCTTTTCTTTTTCCTCCACTTCCAGGGTTTGAAGATCTTGCCAAAGCTTGAGAACTTGCTTTTCCTCTTTGTAGGGGGTGTGGTGTCGCCCGATTCCAAAACATCTACCCCCATGCTGGCGTCAGCTGGGGGATGGTCCCCCTCTTCAGCTGCATGGAAGAAAAATGAAGAAGTTACTCCCTTGGTGCTGCAGGTCACAACTGCTGTCCCCCCCAGCCTGGCCCCTGCACACTCATGCGAGAAGGCAGCAAGACTCCATGCTTCCATGGAACCCAGTGGGGAGACAAGAGAAGGGGTGGCCCCCCGTTAACCCATCGGAGGCTCCCTAACAACACCAGGATTAGTTTAAATCTGCAGGGTCACAGCATCACCCAGGAACTCTGATCACTTTGCTGTGGATTCTCTAGGCCTGGAAGTGACTACTGGTGCCAGACACAAGCAACAACACGAACACAAATACCTTCCAGACTGCAGAGCCGCCTCTTTCCTGACTACACACACACACTGTGATCTCCAGACCCAGTACAGCTAGACCTGAGCCGCTCTGGTTTTATCCCCTCTATAAATAAGAGGCCAGTGAAGCCAGCCAAGAGCAACAGCTAGACAGGAAAGCAGCACAATACAGGCCCTCTGCTCCACCTACTGTGCTCCAGGTCTCTGGAGAACAACACAAGGCGGCTGTGGTGGAAGGAAGGGACTGCATTAAAAAAGCCATCAAATTCCCCAACTTGCTGCTTCAACAGAAAAAACCTCCTGAAGAAACAGTTTGGGAAGCAGAACTAGAGGATGAAACACAAAGCTGATGGCTGTCAGTCCCTGTTTGCCTGGTGGGGCTGTTGTCCGGTGGTTAATAGAACACAAAAGGGAACACTGACAGTCAGCAGAATCTAGTGATGACTGCAAAAACACCCCCAAAAATGGGAGTGCACCCAAGCTAAGTGAAGCCAGCTGGTGGTCTGCTCCACACTCTTCATTCACAGCTCGAGAAGCCTTTGGCTTCAGCTCCACAGAAGATGGGAGCATCACAGCCGTGGGGCAGAACCCTATGAAACTGCTGTACTTAGACAGGAGTCTTGAGACACCGTGGTTGGATGCCACAGCCCTGGCAAGTTCCCCATACGACAGGCTGAGGGGCTGTGTTACACACTGCACTTCGAATGTCAGAGTTTGGAAGGCACGTCCAGAGATCACCCAGTCCAACTCCCCTGCCAGAACAGGATCCCCTAGCACAGGTCTCACAAGAACAGCCAGGGGGGTCTGAAAGGCTCCAGAGCAGGAGACTCCACAACCTCTCTGGGAAGCCTGGGCCAGGGCTCCAGCACCCTCGCAAATCACAGTTTCTCCTCCTGTTGAGCTGGAACTTTCTCTGTTCCAGATGATTCCCATCATTCCTTGTCCTGTTACTGGGAACCACCTAGAAGAGACTGGCCCTCAGATATTTACAGACAGTAATGAGATCCCTCTCAGCCTTCTCTTCTCCAGACTAAACAGCCCCATCTCTCAGCCTTTATTCACAGGGGAGATGCTCCAGTCCCTTCATCATCCTCACAGCTCTCTGTTGAACTCACCCAGTAGATCCCTGTCTCTCTTGAACTGGGGAGCCCAAAACTGGACACGGTACTCCAGGTGAGGTCTCACCAAAGCAGAGTTGAGGGGAACGAGAACCTCCCCAAACTTGCTGGACACACTTTTCTTGATGCACCCCAGGCTATTACTGGCCTTCTTGGCCACAAGGGGCCATTGCTGCCCTACAGAAAACTTCTTATCAGCTAGACCTCCTCCAAGTTGAATGCTGGGCAGTTTCTGAGCTGCCACCTGGGATAACAAAAGACCTTTTACTCAACACCAGCCAAACCTAGCTGATGTGCCTGCAAGGGAAGACAATATCCCACAGGCCACATGGAAAGTTCAGCCAACAACCCTACCTCCTGAGGCTAAGAGATTGGGTAAGGAATCATAGAATCCACATGACTGGAAAGGACCTCCAGGATTGCCAAGTCCAGCCCTCATCTCAGTATCTCCCTAACCCCTAGGCCATGGCCTCAAGCACTCTAGCTTTTTAAACACCTCCAGAGATGGGGACTCCACCACCTCCATGGGCACCTTGTTCCAGTGCCCAACCACACTCACTCAGGAAAGAACTTCTTCCTAAGATCCAATCTAACCCTCCCCTGATGCAGCTTGAGGCCATTTCCCCTCATCCCAAATCACTAATGATTTGGGAGAAGAGACCAGCAGCAGCCTCACAACAACCTCCTTTTAGGTAGCTGTACAGAACAATAAGGTCTCCTCTCCACCTCCTCTTCTTTAGACTAAACAACCCCAGTTCCCTCAGCCGCATCTCACAGGGCCAGCTGTCTCCCTAGACTCATTGCCCTTCTCTGGCCCTCTCCAGCACCTCAATGTCCTTCTGATACTGTGGCATCCAAAACTGGACCCAGTACTCAAGGTGCAGTTGTACGAGTGCAGAGTACAGGGGCATCATCACCTCCTTCCTCCTGCTGGTTACCAGTCAGGATGCTGCTGGCTGTCTTGGTCACCCTGCTGCCTCCTGTTCAGCCGGGTGTCAACGAATTTTAGGGGAAAGCCATACTGCACAGAGGACAGAGCCAATCAAGTACCTGCTACACCCTACAGACATCCACAAAGGACACAGACCCAGCTGTGAGAAAACAGGTTCCTGTCAACACAGGGAAGAGCAGAGGCAGGAGGGAGGAAAACAACCAGGAAAAACAGAAAAGCTGTTTGGTGGAGCTTCGCCTCCAGCCCTACAGCACTTCCAACCCCCAAGAAGGGGCAAGCATGGGAAGCCCCAATCATGGGGTCCAAGTAGCCTTAGGGCAGTTGGGTGGGGACAGGCTGTCACTGAGCGATGCTGCAGGACTGATGGACCCTGATATTTTCAGTTTGAACACAGATGAAATGAAGACCCCTGAATAACAGAGAAGAGAAAAACAAGAGAGCAGAGAGAAGAGCAAGAGGGGCCATACAGCAGCAGAAGGGGAACCGGAGAGCATTTCAGTATGAATCACTGAGTCATTTAGGCTGGAAAAGACCTTCACGATCATTGAGTCCAACCCTGAACCCAACTGTCCCACCCCACCCCAAACCCCATCCCTGAGCTCCAGATCTCCATGACTGTGAAACATGGCCAGTGGTGGCGATTCAACCCCCTCCCTGGGCAGCCTGTGCCAAGGGCTGAGGGGCCTTTCCAGGCAGAAGTTTTTCCTATTGTCCAACCTTGGTTTCCAATGGGGCAGCTTGAGGCTGTTTCCTCTTGTCCTATGAAGACCTCGAGATCATGTGCAACAACTTCAGTCTTTCTCCAAATGATGAGGAAAAACAGCCCAGGTCTCCAGTTCATCCAGAAGCTGGAGTGGGAAGGAAGTACCACGGTGCTAACCTGCTGGTTGTTGGGACAAAAGGCTTTTTAAAGCTGACTGTGGCCATTTCAGACTTTATCTGGAACTCCTGGCCCTCCCAGCCCTACTGGACTCTCTCTCCTCACTCAGATTTCACACACAGGGTGTTGATGGGTTTCTTCTCTTTGGCTGGTGGCTGTATTTTATGTTATCAGCTACTTAAGAGAAAACTCCCTGAGAAGTAGGGGAAACTGATGGCACCCAATATTTATTTAACAACTTCAGATTAATTCAGCATCTGAGCTGTTGCTTTAACAAAATCTGGATTCCTATCAGGAGAGAAATCTCCCACAGGCAAGGAACATGTGAGATAGCAGCTCTGAGAACATGTGAGATAGCAGTTCTGAGCTGCAATTTGCTGTGGTTCTGGGTTGGGATTTTCTGCTGGGAGGGAGGGTGGAAGGAAGTGGGGATTACAACAAAGAGAGAAAAAGAAGGCATTTCACACTCCCCAAAGCCCAAGCCTGGGTGTTTAGAGGTGATTTCTTCATCTATGCACACACTAACCCCAGAGCTGTAGGTGTTATTTTCCAAAACATCGTTCATTTTGCTCAGCAGAGTGTTCCTAAAGCTCCTTGGGCAAGCAAGAGGGACCCTCTGGCAGGGTCAGGGCTGAGGACTGAATCTGGATCACGCAAAGGCATCTCCTACAGCTTTCTGAGGACCAGTAATTGCTCTGGAGGCAGCCGCACTGAGCTCACTTCACCTTCCCTCGAAGGAATGTCACTTATGTGCCTCGGCCACCCGAGGGGTCAGAGCTAAGCAGAGTCAGTTATTAAAAGAGAACTCAACCATCAGGTCTGCAGATGAACCAAGGGAGACCTCAGCAGGCTGGGTCAGCTCCCTTTCCAATGAGAGGGAGGACAACGAGCATTCCCTGCCACCTCCAAGCAGCTCCAGAGGCAGCGAACGCATGAAAGGCTGGGCCAAAGCTGCAGCCACACACAGGAGAAGCAGGGAGGGTGGGGGAGAGCCCACAGGGCAGCAGAACCTCTTTCAACAGCTCCTGCAGTCCAGGTCTGGCTGTCAAATCAAATACCATCTCGGGGTGGAGTTTCCCAGCAGGTGCCTGACTGCCTTCAGCTGAAATCATGCGGTTAAAACACAAACCAGGTTTCACAACACCGTTCACCATTGATATCGAATCACTCTGCTCTCGTTTCTCTGCCATGAGACTCCCCTAGCTGCTTGGAACCTCACACTGGTCGTGTGCCCCATGTAAACACTGGCTGCTGCTGGTTTAGAATCGGTGACCAGTCTGAGAATGGCCGTGGAAGAGGGACACAACCACCACGGAGCCCTCCACAGCATGAACCCACCATCCTCATCTTCCCTTGAGCTGCGAGTAGAGCTGAACTCGACAGCAGGGACACCGCACCACCACGCTGGGCCCCTTCCCAGTACAGAAGCGAAGGGATTCTGGTCAGCTCTGCAGCTCCAGGGCAGCCCGTGGTGCCCCTGCAGAGCTCTCTCTGCAGCGGCTTTGATCATCCCCCATTAGCAGCAGGACACAGCCACTCACAAAAGCCTGTTGTGATGCAATTAGAGCTGCACTCAGTGCTAATGAGCGGGTGGATGAGCAGCGCTAGGTGTGCTCTCCTCACCTCTATTTGAAATCACCTCATTGTTCAGCTATTGTTCACGTTAGATTCTCTAGAAAAGACCCTTTCCCTTCCCCTCAGTCCGTTTCCAGCTCCTGTTTCCAGGGAACAGGGCAGAGGGGACATTTTGAGCCTCAGGTCACTTCGCCATGAAGGGAGGGTCAGTAAGGTGAGTTCTCTGAGCCTCCTCTTGCTCTGCTCTACCAAGCTGCTTTTTGCCTCCTGGGAGGCTGCTGAGGAATGAAGAGTGGTGCTTGAGGGAAGGACCGGGGTGGAAAAGGCAAACCAGGTTTTAAAGCATCAAGAAGTTGAGACCCTCACCCGAGCCAGCCCTGCTGAGCACCACTGAGTGTTCAGATCTGGGTCCAGGAGCCCACGCTCACCCTCACAGTGCTGCCAAGCTGGAAAAGCCCTTTCTGATCTATGAATGATAGAAACGAGGTCATGCAAGTGAGCCTAGGCAAGTCCCTTCCTTGCAAAGCCAAGAGCTCTCCAACAAGCAGGTCTCTAGGGTGCCCCCATGACAGAGCATGACCTTGTCTGACCTTTTCATGAGGAAAAAGCTGCTCTGCTGTGAGGGTGCTGGAGTCCTGCAGCTGCCCAGAGAGCTGCAGGGTCTCCTGCTCTGCAGAGATCCCAAACCCACCTGGATATGCTCTGGTGACCCTGCTGGAGCAGGGGGTTGGACTGGATGATCCCTAGAGGTCCCTTCCAGACACAGATGCTTCTCCTCACATAGACAGCCTGGGGCTCCAGGACCCAGCTGGGCTGTGCCATTTCCCAGTTTCCCCACCATAGCCACCCCCATTGCAGACCTTCCCTCTGAAACACTGACCACGTCCTGACCCTGCTCCATCCAAACAAGCAGGTGAACTGGAGCAGTGTAACCAAACGTTAGGACTCAAGCAGTCCAGGGAAGCGTCACCAGATTGGCAGAGTCCAGAAACACAAGGCGGCAAAACCTCCAGCAGTGCCAACAGCTCAGGATGCAGCTCTCCATCTGCACGCTCGGCCAGCTGGTCCCCAGGCCCTCCCCCTGCGTGTTGCTACTCACACATTACACTGAGTTGTGCCGTTAAAATGCAGAGGAACTGAGCTCTCCTCCTTCTGCCCCTCGGGTTCAGGGCAAACTTTGTGCAAGAACACTGCTGGTGCATCTGCTCCCAAGGCTGCAGCAGGGCTTAGGGCTGCCGTCCCTGTTAGAGCCGGGGAGCTTTTACTTCTAGCTCCACTCTCCATGGGTCAAACCAGCAGAGGAAGGATCTCTGGGCTCCATTAGAAACATGTGCTCACCCTGGAGCCATGCAGCAGCCCCAGTTGGCCTCTAGGAAATCCCACCACAACTATGGGATGGTCTAACAGTCACACGACAGTGCAGGGGAGGAAAAGCCATTACGTGAGCAAAGTGAACCCCCATCTTCGGAGGTGCTGCTGGAGGGTAGGAAGATACTACAGAGAGATCTGGCCAGGCTGGGTCAATGGGCAGAAGTCAATGGGATGAGGTTGAATAGAGAGGGACCTGGCAGCACTGGGTGACAGTCGGCTGAACAGGAGCCAGCAGGAGGTCAAGGTGGCACCTAAGGCCAAGAGCATCCTGGCTTGGATCAGCACTAGGGTGGCCAGCAGGACTAGGGACATCATTCTCCCCCTGTACTGAGCACTGGGGAGACCTCCTCTNTGTAGCTGGGGGGTAGGGCTCTTCTCCCTGACACCCAGTGCTAGGATGAGAGGGCAGGGCCTGAAGCTGCCAGGGGAAGGTTAGGTTGGCTGTTAGGAAGCCCTTCCTTATGGAAAGGGGGATCAGAGCCTGGACTGAACTGCCCAGGGCAGTGGGGGAGTCCCTGTGCCTGGAGGTGTTGTAGGACAGCCTGGCTCTGGCCCTGAATGCCCTGGTGTGGCCGCTGGGGTGATGTTAGGTGCTGGGCTGGATGAGCTCAGAGGGCTTCTCCAGCTTCAATCATTCTGGGATTCTGTGTGTGATTTTTAGAAAAGGTGGAGCCGAGACTCCAGGTTATCAACACAAACAAAAACAAATCATTTAGGGATCTTCCCTCCTAAGACAGGCACCTGGATCTGTAAAGAGACTGCAGCACCTGGAATGCACAGTCCTAAAAAAAACCTCACTAGCTGCATCTAGTACAGGTCAGTGCAGAATCAGTCCTCGTGACTTTAAACCGTTGAAAGTCAGGCCTCCCCCAAAGGCCACGATGGCTCTGGAGAAGGTGCATTTTGGTTTTAGCTGACACCCCGTTCCATCAGCTAAAAATCACTTCAAGGTCCCAGTTACGGATCCTAAACAAAGCAGGACCAAAGGAATCACAGAATCGCACCCCAGCTGCTGACACTTCTGAGATGCTGACACTGTGTCCTACTGCTCTCTGCCTGGGAGAGAACTACCCATTTCCAGTGAGAAAAGAAAATCCCAGACTGGCTAAGGCTGGAAGGGACTTCAGAGCTCATCTCCTCCAGCCCCTGCCATGGGCAGACTTGTCTGCTCAACACCTAATTCAACCTGGCCTTGAACACCTCTAGGGAGGGGGCAGCCACAGCCCCTCCAGGCAATCAATTCCAGAGCCTCTGCACCCTTGCACTGAAGAACTTCTTTCTAAGATCTAGTCTGAACCTTCAGTTTCAAACCATGTCCCCTCGTCCTATATCTGGATCCTCTTGGGAAAAGTCTCTCTGCAGCCTTCCTGGCACAGTCTGTGAAGAATGGAGGGTCAGGACTGCAAGATGAAGCTGTGAGGAGAAGTCTGAGAACTTGCTGCTCCTCTCCCGGAAGATTTCTGCAGACATCCAAGAGCTGGTGGAGCAGACCTGAGCTCCAAAGGAAGATTCATTTCATCACTCCTTGCACTATAGCAGGTCCTCTGCCCCAGTCCATCTCAAAGAATTCTTTCTTTAGAGACCCCCTCACAAAGGCAGTGAGAAAGCATCACTGCTGAGCCTTGAAACCAGACCTGCACAGAGTGTGAATCACGAGCTTGAGCCAGATTCTTTCCATCTGCAAACCACAGTTCACCCAGAGCCTGATCCGCCTCTTATCGCAGCAGCTCCTATGGGATTTCCACAAATCCCAGGAGCTTCTGTTCACAGTTTGCTCACCAGGCACTTCTGTCCCACAGCCTTGAGGCTCCTATCCAGACAGAACCATGGCAGCAGGACTGTGCTAAGGACTGCAGACACTTAGCTGAGAGGTAAAGACACCAGGCAAACCAGGCACCTCGCTGCCACAGCAGTGACTCTGAGTGCTTGGGCTTCATCACCTTCATTTCCTTACATCCCACAGTCTTGCGGTCCTGTTCTCACATGAGACCAGAAGGAGCTTTCGCTGAGAATGTGGCTGCTCGTCACCCCACTGTCCGGACCCACAGCCCCAGCGGGACCAGCTGGCTCACAGCATCGAGCCGGCACAAGATCCTTGCTGGCCACAGGGCTGCAACAAACCCTCCTGTTGCCAAAACAGTGGGGATGGAGAACCATTCTGTTCCCTCCTTCTCCTCTAGGGCTTTGTTGTGCCCGGCAGAGCAGTTCAGGATCCAAAAAGCTTTCAAGCAAATAAGCTACAACTCAAAAAAGCAAACAAAGGGTCTTTTGAGGGAAATGCTGCTACAGTTAAAGTACCAACCCAGTGCTTGAGGGAAGTGTTTCTAAGCTTCCTAGAACAGCCCCAAACCCTTCATGTGCATTTCCTGAACCGTCCAGGGAAGACCTGAATCCTGACCTCAAAGCAGTAAAAGGCTGTGGTCACACAACAGCCTCAAACAGCCCCAGCCCTCGGCACCCACGCCGAAGCTTCTAAACAGCATCATCTTCACAATTCTTTTCTTTTCAACAGCATCCTGCTGGAGTTGACACAAGAACCATCTCTTCATGCTCACGAGTTGCAAGTGATCAGTTGAGAGGACACCAGGGCTGCTCTAGCCTCCAGCCAAGGTCAATGTCATTCCACTGCGGTCAACCCACTCCCCTGGAAATCACCACCAGCGCTAGTGCTGGAAGAGAGAAAGAATCCACGACTGAAGGGGTCAGCAGCTTCTAGCAGCTCATAAATCCAGGTAGAAGATGCTGTTAACCTGCATCGATACTACAAAGGTGACTGAAAGTTTGTACTTGTCCCTTCTACTCTCTCAGTCCCATTTATTTTTAGCAGCTCTTGAACAGGAGTGAACTGGGGGTGGGGAACAGAGAGTCACTGGTTTAATCGGAGCCCTAAAAACGCTCAATAGGTTCAAAGTTACAGAAGTAAAAACAGAATGAAAGGGACAACGTGTGTCCCTGGGCAAACGGTGAGTGATCCCCTCCAGACTAGCTCATTGCACTTCACAGACCAGAGTAACTCACTCAGCCCCAACAGCTGACAGCAAGTCTGTAGGAGATAAAAGGGAACAACAGCAGGACACATAAAGTCTCCTCTTACAGCCAGTGCACCCCAGCCCAGCGCTGGGAACAGCTCCTGAAACAGCTCTGGGAACAACACTGACCTACCCACTGCATTCTGGAAGTCACCCTGCTCCCAGGAGTTGGAGCAAGAGTGAGAAGACAGACAGGGAGGTGACTACCAAGTCCCTTCTACTACAGTAGCTGTCCCCAAAATTTGGGTGACTTCCTGCACAAGGAGGCAGCTTTAGCGTGGGCAGAGCCAGGCTGGCTCCCACTCCACGCCGGTGAATGTTATCACTGTCCAAAACATCTGTCCCTGAACCTGGTCACGTAGGATAGGGGTCATCCCTAAACCAGCAGCCTGGAGCCCGTCTGAAGCTCAGAGCGTGTTGTACAGAGACTGCGTGTGACATGAGTGAAAGAAAGGAAGGAAATGGAGTTATTTCTCAGGTTCTTCAGCCCAGCTGCCGAGCCGGTAGGTTACACAAGCCCCACATTCCTCTCCTCCCAGCGACTTCGACTTCGTTTCACCTGCAATCCTGCCCTGCCGCAGCCCCAAAGTCGCCTCCGTCTCCCCTGCCCTCCATTACTCACCGAAAGCAGCTGGATTTACCGGTCTCGAGAAGTGTGGCTGCCCCATTAGATTCTTCTCTAAGCAGCTCTCCGGGAGGAGGCGGGAAAAGGAGAAAAAAAGAGAAGTCTACCCTGAGAGAGCACTGTAGTCCTTGGGAATGATAAATCCACCCTAGGACTAGGGAAGAGCCCTGTGGCTGCCAGCTCTCAGAGCTTGGCGGGGCTGTCGGACAGTCCAGCGCAGGTCCTGCTCTCCCCGCAGCCCATGGCTGGGCACTTGATCCTCATAACTAGGCGTCGGTGCCAGCTCCCCTGGCGCAGGAATGCCGCTCATTCCAGAGCTGAGCGGGCTAGGGCTGAAGCTCAGGAAGGGGAGGAGACAGCCATGCACGCTCCAGCCTCTGAGCTGCATAATCCAAATCATCAACACCCCTTACTCCTTCCTTGGCATCAAGTTTAGCGAGAAGAGAGAAAAGCTGCGGGCAAGGAGACAGGGAAACGGGGGTGTTTTGCACAAGGAAGGGATCAGAGAAGCCGTGGCCGGCAGCACTCCCAGGGTTTCAGATCCCAGAAGGAATTGAGGAGGTGATGGTATAGCTGGTCATAAATGAGAAAACGTGGTGCCCTGTGCTATCTGCTGCAGGAGCTGTGAGCCCAGAGCAAAGGGAGCTGCTGCTAATCTATCCGAGTGAGTAACCACCTCCCAGCCATCCCTCTCTTTCCGCTAAAGCCAGCGGGAAGAAGGTCGGAGCATGGAGAGCATCTTCTCATTCCATTTAAATACAACAAAGGGAAATTTGAATTGAATAAGGAAGAGGTTCTTTCCTCTCCTCCAGTCACGTCTGAAGTGTTAAGGTAACACATCTCTGCCTCAGCGTTTGCATCACAGTGACAAGGATCTCCAGGGTTGAAAGAAGTTCTCTTGGATTCTGGAATTGTTCAGCAAACTTTATGTGAGTATTGCAGTGAGAACCTGCAGATCATTTCCAACTCCTGAGGAGCACGAGAACTCTCAATATCCAGAAGCATAATGTTAATTTATGGGGAAAATAGTTGATTTTCAAAACCATACAGGGGGTTGCTGCGGCATTACACCAGCGATTAACTGGGAACCTGAACCTGCCTGACCCATCCAGTTTGCTCTCTTCTACTGCAGGAAAAAGCAGATTTAAAGACACCAAGATTTGCTGCAGCCCTTGAGGTCCCTGTCCTGGTCAGTCCTTCAGAACCCCAAGAAAGGGAAGGGGAGAAATCAAACCAGCTCCATGGAAGCCAAAAATAGAGCTGGAAGACTCTGGTGCTCTTGGTTCAACCACTACCAGACTGCACAGGTTCAGAGAGCCCTTCCCCTCTCAGAATCCCACATCACTTGAGTTGGAAGAGACCTTTAAGATCATCAAGTCCAACCTTCAACCCAGCACTGCCAGGCCCCACTAAAGCACAACCCTAAAACCACAGGAGGAAGCAGAACTCCTCTGCACCTCCTCCCCCCACAGATGACCCTGTCTCCACGGGCAGCCAGAGCAGGTGGAAGAGCCAGGGATCAGCAGACACGAGGGGGTGGAGAAGCGGATGGCACTCACCTCCCTCACACACATGGATGAGACATTCCTAAAAGCATTGGCTCTTCTCAGCCTCCCACCACCATCCCAAAGAGGAGCTCCTGTTTGTGCTGGTCAGCCCTGGGCTTCCAAAGGACTTTTCCTTTTTCAGTGGGAGCAGTTACCATGCTAATTCACAGTGGTGAATTACTTTTTGCTTCAAAACAAAGGAAAAAGCCATTTTTGCAGCCATTTAAATCCACTGCCATCTGGCTGGGATCCACAAAGTTCCAAGACAGAGGCTGAAAGCCTTCAAGTCCATAAATCAGCTGTCCAGCTTGGAAGGAGGGCTGGAAAAAAGTATCCTTGAATCTGGGGAGGCTACAGAAGGCCAAACGGCTCAGCAGGACTCACCTGACTTGCAGAGAGATTGAAGCCACCTCATTTTACTCTTCAACCTAAATGAGTCCAACAAATGATTTGAAATTCACAGCAGCTGCAGTCCAAGAGCCCTCATGACAGCTCCTCTGGTGCTGCACAGTAACAGTGAAAGCACCATCGTGCAATGAACCCCTCTCATATTCCTGTAGCTCTGACCAGGAGGTAGGAACCATCATTGGGAGAACAAGATTGTTTGGCAAAGGAGCCTGTGATAAAGTTTGCAGCAGGAGCTACAAATCCTACTAACCCTAACTCAGGGGCTGGTGGGGGAAAGGGCCAGAGGTTAGGGTTAGGTATTTGCTTCTAAAATGTGGGGCTCAAGGGGTAAAGAGATTGAGGCCTCCTTTCGAGTCCTGGAGGCAGTTCTGGGCCCCTCACTTCAACAAAGAGATTGAGGGGCCAGAGTGGGTCCAGAGGATCAATGAGACTGGTGATGAAAGGACTGGAGGGAAAGGCTGATGAGCAGAGGCTGAGGGACCTGGAGGTGTTTAGCCTGGAGGAGACTCCTCGGGATCTTCTGCCTCTCTCCAACATCCTAAAGGAGTTGTAGTCAGCTGGGGGTCAGGCTCTTCTCCCAGGCAACCAGTGCCAGGATGAGAGAGCAGGGCCTGAAGCTACCAGGCTAGCGTTAGGTTGGATGTTAGGAAGCCCTTCCTCATGGAAAGGGTGCTCAGAGCCTGGACTGGACTGCCCAGGACAGTGGTGGAGTCCTTGTGTCTGGAGGTGTTAAAGGGACAGCCTGACTGTGGCCCTGAGTGCCCTGGTGTGGCCGCTGGGGTGATGTTAGGTGCTGGGCTGGGCTGGATGAGCTCAGAAGGCTTTTCCAGCCTCAGTCATTCTGGGATGCTGGGAGATAAATGTGTTTGCCATCACTGCTGGCTCTGGACTTTCAACATCCTTCAGGAGTGTCAGCTACAGCTTTCTGGGGTAGAAGGAATGAATATCCCACAGAAGAGTTCACTCAACAGAGGACAGAGGAAACCCAAACTCAAGCACCACCACCATCTCTATTTTCAAGGTGGATTGCAGGACCTGCTGGATCCACCCTTCATTCCAGCTCTGCAAAGAAAGGAGCACCAACAGACACAACAACCTGCTCCTGCCTCAGCTCTGCCTTGGGATAGAGGGTAGGAGAAGCCACACTTGGGGTGCTCTCAGCCAACCCTTTGCACCCACAGAGCTCTGTTTTGCAGCTGGGGAAACATTTGGGACAGAGCAATGTGGGACAAAGCAAACCCTTTACTCCTCAGGCTCTGTGTGAGAAGGAAGAGCTTGGAACAGCAAAACAACTTTCCACAGGGAAGAAGAAAGAGCTATGGCCCACAGCCTCTTCAACATTTTCACCTAAAAATGGAGGAACCAAGAAATCCCAGCTCTGTGAGGTTTTTACAGGGTTTCAGGGGAGTCAGATGGCTACAACAAACCAAGGAGACCATGGGTTACAGGCAGTAACCGCCTGAGAAGCAGAGAAAAATCGCTTTCCTCTGTAGTTTCATTTCCTCTCGTTTCCAGTCCAGCATCCCATTAAAACCAGGCTCTATTTACATCCCCTCTTAAAGGAACTCTTCTGAATTGTTTCACTTCAGAATCTAATGAAACCTATAATGAGCCCCAATATTAGCTCCTCTAATAAAGCCACTGTTGTTCACATTTCAGTTCACACCGACGTGAAACGCTGCATTCACGGACGGTGACTCAGGCATTGATGTGCCATGATTCAGCCCCAGCACCATTAAAGAAGGCTCTTGCATGCTCCTGTCCACGCAGACCCAGCTGCCTATTTAAAACCAGTGATACTGGGCGTTTTCCTTCAGCTACAGGATGTTTAAGGCTCTTTCCTTACTGGAGGTGCACCCACCCAAGGGAGCATCTTAGCAGCAGGGTGAGCAGGGAGAAGGAAAAGTGGCAGCACTATGATTCCAGATGCAGTTAATAGGATCATAGAGTGTGTTGGGTTGGAAGGGACATCCAAAGGGCATCCAGTCCAACCCCCCCAACACCAAGCAGAGCCATCTCTCACCACACCTGATTTCCCAGAGCCCCAGCCAGCCTGACCTTGAATGGCTTCAGGGATGGAGCCTCCACCTCCTCTCTGAGCAGTCTGTTCTGGGGATCCCCCACCCTCAGATTCAACAACTTTGTTCTCCTGTCCAGCCTCACTCTGCCCTTTTCCAACTTCAAACTAGGACCGCTTATCCCCTTAGGAACAGCCTTTTGACAGCCCCTTTCAGGGGTTGGAAGGTCACCAGAAGGTCCTCCTGGAGCCTTCTCTCCAGGCTGAACATCCCCAACATTCTGAGCCTGTCCCCAGAGCAGAGGGGCTACAGTCCTCTGAGCATTTCCGTGGCCTTCCCTGGACCTGCTCCAACAGCTCCTTATCCACATTCCATTTGCTACCAACCCTCAGCAGCTTTGGCAGAAAAAGACAAAATGAAATCACATCTAAGGAAGAGCTCTGGCTACCTACAGAGAGGAGTGGTCTTGGGCTGTGCATGTGGCAGAGATATTAACTGTGGCCAAAAGGAAGCAGGTGGGCAGGGAGCTGGGCAGCCCATCTGAAAGGGCACAAGCCAACCCAACGACGTGACGTTCTTCCGCTCTCCTCATGTGGCATTCGATGTCAGGCCGATACCCGGCGTGGAAATGGAAAAGAGTTTCTTTATAAGGCAGCTGGCATGACATTGTTTAGGTTCTGGAGGCTTTGATGAAAGGGCGCTGGTTCAGATGAGACAGAAGAGTGAGGTAACTGATCCTACACCACATGATTTCCTCCGCACTTCCCGTGACATTTCCAAGAGGGGAAACTCCTATTTCCCACAGCATTCCAGTCCTCTTGTCCCCACCAATTAGCACCGCGATAGTGACCTCCTCCACATCAGATAGCGAAGGGACAGAGGATCCAGCACAGTGGGGACATAGCAGTGCCACCACGCATGTGGGACTGGTGGGGATGGAGAGTGACCCATGGCCTGGAGCAGCCCAGAGTCTGGGTGGAGGAAGAACACAGCTGTGGGCTCAGCAGCTCTGCCCACTGTTCAGCCTCATGATCGGAAGGGAAAGTCAAGCTGAGGCTGTGCTCCTGGGAAGCCTCACGATCGCAGCGGGTGGTTAGAACACAAGGAATTGCTTAACCATCACAAGGACTGGCCTAAGGGAAACTTGTGCAGCAGGACTTGGGCTCAAGAGGAGCTTAAAGCCAAAATATCCCCCAGCCTTGTTTTCCAAGCAGTGGAAACACAAATTTCCATGAGAGAAGTACCCAAGACGTCTCCTCCTCACTGCCTCCCTGTCATTCCAACAAATGCTAAGGATTTTCTTGTTTACTGGTGAGGGACTGCAGAGGAATGCAACCCTGCCAAAATGAACGATTCCATTCCATCTTGGCTAACTGGATGCTGGTAGTGATTCATGGCTACACCAGCTGGAGGGCGAGGGAACCTCCTCCAGTGCTGACAAACTCCTTTTTGGAGCACCTTGCAGCAGCGTTAAAGGAAAACTCTGGTGGGAAGCCAAGGGAAGCTCAGCTATAGGAGAGGTTCCAGCAAAGCATCAGGCATGGGTGAAGCGTCAGCATATTCCCAGCAGTGGGAGGCAGGATGCCCATCTGCCACTTCCAGCGATGTGGTTAGGCACACAGAGGAGAAAACGACATTAATTATTCCATTGTTTAGGGAAAGAACAGCAAAAGTCTTCAGCTTAACTCCTGTGTAACCCTCTCCCTCACAGCAAAACCTGAGATACTCTGAGAAGGACTGATAAACTGGCATCACCTACAGCTTCTCATTGCAAAACACTGGAGGATAAGGAAGGACAAAACTAACTGAGCTTCAGACCAAACTCATCTTTATATCGACATCTGCTATCTTGTTGGGGCCTCTAAGGTGGCTGGGGAAGGTTGCTCCCAAGGACAGGGAATGATAGGACAAGGGATCCTGGTTTGAAGCTGGAGAAGGGCAGAGTGAGGCTGGACAGGAGGACAAAGTTGTTGAACCTGAGGGTGGGGGATCCCTGGAACAGGCTGCCCAGGGAGGGGGTGAAGGCCCCATGGAGCCATTGAAGGTCAAGCTGGCTGAGGCTCTGGGCAACCTGGTCTGGTGAGAGATGGCCCTGCTTGGTGTCAGAAGGTTGGACTGGATGCCCTGTGGAGGTCCCTTCCAACCCAACACACTCTAGGATTTCCTGATCCCTTCAGCACAAACTTCTAGCACTGGCCCAGTGCAAGCACAAGCCGCTGGGCTGTGGCACAGATGCACCAGACAGTCCCATCCTCCGGTTACAAATGTTCCCAGAGAAATTTAATTCATGCAAGGTTTTAGAGCTCCCCACAGACAGCGTTCAAAATAAACGAGTCCTTTGGCAAAGAGCTCAGTCCACCTAAGGAAGAAACTCCAAAGCCCTGCACTGGAGATTGGAAATTAACAGCAGGAATCACAGTAAACAGTAAACCTCTCAAGGAAGGTTAAACTGAAGTTACCCCTCAGAGGCAGCCCTGTACTTAGAAGCAAGTCCACAATGTAGAGGGGTCAAGGTCCACAGGCTAAAGGTACCCCTGCTGTGATTCATTAAAAGACTCATGATCCCAAATTTCAATTCCTATCTGTAATGCTGAGGCCCTGGAACAGGTTGCCCAGGGAGGTTGTGACTGCTCCCTCCCTGGCAGTGTCCAAGGCCAGGCTGGATGGGGCTCTGGGCAGCCTGGTCTGGTGAGAGGTGTTGCTGCTCACTGCAGGGAGTTGGCATAGGGTGAGCTCTGAGCTCCCTTCCAACCCAAACTGGTCTGGGATTCTATGATCCCTCAAGACAACCACCTCCACCTTAAGCTGAATCCACCTCTGCCTGAAAAGCCAGGCAATGGGATTTCTCGCTAAAAGCCTTCTCTTCACACAGACCTCAGTGAGTGCAACCAGCTCTTCACACCCAACGATGGAGCTGCAGCAAAACCTTTTAGTGGTTCCCCTGCCACCCTGCCCCAAGAAACCAAAGAACCCTTCAACACTACAGCTTTCCAGGCCCAAGTCACTTTTTCTCCTGAATTACTGCCCAAAGCCAACAAGCACTGGGGCACCTGGCCATGCCCAGCTTGCTCAGCTCTGCCCAGGTTGCCTCAACAAAAGCTCTGTGGTTCAGCTTTGGGGAACTCCCAGCTTCTCCACCGCACCTGCTGGGCTGTAATTATGGACTGGGCTCACTCAAACGTGATGGAGCTCGACCCCCGGCCTCAGCTTCTGATCACCCCAAGCAGATCAGTTTGGAAGAGAAACCCCAGTTCCCTGCCATGGGTCAGATAGGAAAAGGATCGGGGATAAATTTGGCTTGAATTCAGCCAGAAAAGGACATCTTGCTCTGCTGTCACTGAAAACTCTTGGTGAATTTGAAATTTAAATCCCTAACTTTATAGATTTGCACAGAACACTCAGGTTTAAGAGTTTCCTTTCAAACACGCTGGGGTTTTACAAGCTGTTTCTACCAGGGTGAATCCAACAGGTAATTACAGGTTTGACCTCCTTCTGTTGCACAAATAGGGCCCTTTTGAAACCAGGAGGATAAATATTTGCCCAATACGAGATGACAACCCCCAGGGAGGAACCATTCCAGTTTATCAACTCATGATTCATGTTGATACAGGTTTGATTCGCTATTTAAGGAACAAGATAAGGGATTAGGAAGCTCATCTAGCCCAACAGATTTCATCGATCTACCAGGGACCACCCTAAACAGGGGCCAGATCATGGGTCACACCTAGCCCAGAGCCATCGGCCTGACAGTGAGTGAAGCTTAGCTCCCTGAATAGCTGCTATTGCTCAACTGCCGCGGTGTCTCCAAGCAGCGACGAGGCTGAAACACGCTGAGCAAAAGCAGTGCTGGAGTTTGGGTTGTGAATCATCATCCCCTTCCTCACCTCTTCTGAACTGGAGAGGGAATTGTGGAGGTGTAAGGGGGGCTGAGAGGAAGATGGGAGGTCCCTTTGTAAGCTCCTGCAATCCTTGATGCTCCTCCTGCTTTCTGCCAGCATCAAAAGCTCTTGCAGCCAGTGACAGCCAGGAACAGTAAGAGGCAGCCCAGAGTGAGGGACACGAAGCAGAGGGACACGAAACAGAGGTAACAATGGCCAGCAAGTACTTTGTCCCAAGCTGTGCCCAGATGGGGATTCCCAACCCCACTGTTTATGCTGCTGTTGACTGGCTGGAGCTGCTGAGACAATGCCATGGCAATTGTTTACAGTGTCAAGGCCACTCCGTATAATGAAAGGAAATGTCAAGAGATGAGATAACGCCAACAGCTCATCAGAACCTTGGGAGAAGCTGTTTCTCCCAGAGTTGCTTCCCCCCCCTCATACAAATGTGACCCTTTGCTCATTGCCAGAATCCTCAGGTCACATCGTTCCACCTCATTCTCTCCTGGTTGTGTAGAGCAGCAGCAGTAACCTTGGTGAGGAGCAAGTGGTCAAAATCCCTTTCTGAACCCCCCCCAATTAATCCTCCTGCCTACCTGCACTTGGCTTGGTTGAACGTGGGGCTGCAGACAGACAGACAGACCCTGAGCACTGCTGCAGGAGAGGAAAGCTGGTTCCACTGCAACTGGACTGGTTTAGCCCCTAAGAGATTTCAATTGGAACCCCAGGAGGGGGTGGATGCCCGTCCCTGGAGGGGTTCAGCCATGCACCCAGGGTGTTTGAGGATCTGGGTTAGTGGTTGGGGGTTACAGGGTGGACTGTTGGACCTGATGGTCTTGAAGGTCTCTTCCAACCTGGATGATTCCATGATTCTACGACTGTAGCCCAAGAGGCCCATCGCAGCCCATCAGAGCTGACACTGGAGTAACCACCTCAAAGACCAACAGCCGCCCGCTTCTAGCAGCTGTGAGCCAGGCAAGGGCGAGCTACTCAAATATTTACTCACCTCCTCAGACAAATTCTGCAGCGTAAGAGTTGCAGCACAATGCTATTTCAAAAATGTAATCTACAGAGCTCCCAGCCGGCCCAGGAAGTGTTGGGAGCTGCTGTCCCAACTTCCCTTGCAGCACAGATAACCCCCCCAGGGTAGGGGGTCTAACAGAGCAGCACCATTCACCCTGCTCCTACCCCCAGCACCCTCTGGAAGCCTCACACCTACTAAACACCTTGAGATAGGGGTGTGGATCACAAAATCCTTGAGCAGACTGACCAGGAGCCAGCATGGGCTGGTGCAGCCAAGAAGGC